>OY986965.1:14653056-14709811 GCA_963920575.1 Narthecium ossifragum
CAAGTTTGCTAAAGCTTGCTAACGCCGTTTGTTGACTTAACGCCAATAGGATTAAGATGACTAGATTGTTAACTACATACCCTGTTTTGTTACGTCTTAAAATACAGGTTCTAAATTGATAATTCTTGAAACTAGAGGGTATAGAAATCGTATTATCCTGGTGTGCTGTCGCAACCAACTAAAAATAAAACCAATACTCTTAAAAATAAATGTAGTAGTGCGAGTACGAGTCGATCCCACGAGGAGTGTCTAATCTAAGTTTTGTGCTATGTGAACAAAGATGGGGGGGGTTTGAGTAAAAAAGAAAACAATAAAAAAATGATCTAAAGCGAAGAATCGAATTGAGTCAAGAGAACAAACCTTGGTCTAAGTCAACATCCACCATCGGAATCCAACAACTGATCATTGATGCAAGTATATATCAATCCACATCTTGAATATTCACCGTTCGAATTAAATTTGAATCTCTCCTCAATCATAGTTAATTAGAAACAAGCGATCCAATTAACCCTAACTACTAAACAACCTAAGACAAGCGCTGTAGATTTAATTTAGTAGCAACCTTAAGAATAGAGAGATCGATGAAACTAAACAACACAAGCACACGCGGTTGCATTTAATTTAGTCAAACATTCTTCCTAAGATCTAACAATCTCTGAAACGCAGTAAATCAATAGATCTTAGTTGCTTCGCAGATTTGATATCCAACCTAGCAGTAGATTGCGATGAATAATAAACTAGTAGGCCTCCTAGCAATCAGACAAGTCAATCATGAATATCCAATCACAGAAGAACATTCAATAATCATGTCGCACCCCGACCCGCGTAGGCCCAACCGAGCCGGGCGACGCGAACCGGAATCTAACCTACTGCGGAAATTTTGGCGAGGTTTCCCTCTAATCGTAGTGGTTACCCTAGCAATTCATAATCATCCTGTATTATACAATCATTCACAACCTCAAAGACTGAACTGGAATAGATACAAAAACATCAAAACATGGAAATTATACATTTATCACTCCCGTAGGAGACTATCTATAACAAAAGGTAGAAACTGAGATCGCCGCTCCTCAAGCACCGCCAGACGCCCCCACGTCACCAAACACCGGCCCGGTAAGGGCGACCGAAAAAGAGCTAGTGCCAACACCTGTAAAATGCAGCCCGGGTAGGAGTGAGCACTAAGCTCAGCAGGGACACTACACTACGACACTCACAAGGGAGGGAACACAACAGTGTCGCCCTCAAGCAAAGGTTGGGTGTACACAGGGGTCCCATAACCCCACCGCTTGTCCCTGAAAGGAGGCCTCAGTCATGTTCTCCAGCAGAACTGGTCACATACTAGGTCGCCCTCAGCGAGGCAGGAAACCAACACTGCTAGGCGGGCAACCAACACCGCTAGGCGGGCAACCAACACCGCTAGGCGGGCAACCAACACCGCTGAGTAGGCACTACCTCTACCAAAGAGACAGTGAACCGGACACCGGCTACACCTCAACACTCGGCTCAAGGCCGACACGACCTCTAAACATCAAACCACATGTATTCAGGTCATCTAACCCTATCATCGAAAACGACTGAATACTACAAATCGAGTCCTGGACCAAGCTACCCGCAACAGTCCTAGAGCTAGATCCGGACTACACGAAAGCCCCGGATCGGCGAACAACCCATCGCCAACGCCCTACACAGATGCAACTAATGGACAAACAATGCATGTTATAAGCACACGCAGGAATATACAAGTAAACATGCAACAGTATGTGATGTTATAAATAGCAAGGTCTGCGCACGGCACCCTGCCGGCCCGGGGTGGTGAACAGGTAAATAAGGTCTAGGGACTGCTACAGTGGTACCCCCACCAACTGTCAGCAGTCCACCACAACACCTGCACCGGGAAGCATCCCCGCAAACAACAGCTCACAGATATCACAGATAAAGCCCTCGGCGCACGCCGGCATGCAAAGCTAAGGAAAGCTGTAGGGCTACCCGGCCGTTTATTCTAAGCATCCCGGGAGTCATCACTCCCCCGGTTCACCACTGCCCCTATTATAGGGCTAACATGCTTAAACATATGTACAAGGTATAAAGCGGTAAGGAAAATCGGCATACCAAGCCCCGCGGGCAAAAAGCCATGAAAAATCCTCTCTGCTACTAAAGGATCGATCTTTTCCTAAGAAAAGATCGATCTTGTAAGTAACAGTGAGCCTTCCCTCACTGTCGAGCTAAAGAAGATCGATCGTTAGTCCCAGGAAAATCGATCTATCTCGAGACAGAGGGCACTGATACGACTTGAAAAGTGTCGTTTCTTAACAAGTCTACTCAAAATTACAAATTTATAATCAAACTACTAACTAACTACTTTAGGGGTAGATAACAGTGAGTTCGAGTCGAATCCACAGGGAATGCGTAGGAAAATAATTAAACTACTAAACTCAATCTATTCCTACTGGTAAGTTGGGAAAATATTTAGAATTGAAACTAAACTAATACTAAAGGATTAATAAATGCGATAAAAGATACCATGGAGTTCTTAATCAGTAACTAAGGTTCTACTAAGTCTTCCTAAGATCAGGGCATGCAGACACGATGAGTGGCTTCCTAATAATTGATAAGTGAATGGCTAGTTCTCCTTACCACTCAACAAGTTCTATTTAGGATTCCTTGTTGGTAAGAATAATTATCTGAAAATCAGTGACCGAATGATTAGTTACGTTCACTGCTAATGAACCCTCTTATTAGGATGAGTTAATCGCAAGTAATAGTAATGATATGGATTTAGGTGTGAGATCAAGATGGATTTACCATCTTGATGGCCAAATCTACAAAGGTAGGATGCATGAAGGATTAGGGATAGAACGTAGTGGGACTAGCACTACTATAGTGGGACTAGCACTATACAATCCCTAATCACGAAGAAGATTTCATCCGAGATACCATGGGACTAGCATGGTCCTCTTATTTGGATGAATCCAATCCAAGCCCTAGCATACACAAGTTCCGGAATCAAGTGCAAACAAGAACAATCCATACATCCAGTAAGAAATCAACACCAAGATATAAAGAAAATAAAAATCAATCCATATAAGTCAAACAATCGTGTATACAAGCTCTAGATCTAAGAAATCCATAATAGAAATCTTAGTTATATCATAAGAATCCCATGGTAAAAAGTTAGCTACTCATCTTTAGGGTTTGATCCATAGATGAAGGTTGATGAAGCTCTTCCGCCATGGATTTCCTCCCAAAGATCTCTAAAGAAAAGTTAAAAAGAAGAAAGAAATTGTTCTCCCTCTCCAAGAGAGAAAAAAGACCCGGAAAAACCCTAAAAGATGCCTATTTATAGCCCAGGTATCCACCTTAACTCGGATTAGATCTTGACCTTTGATTTAGCTTAATAAATATCAAGGGAACGGTCATTTCCGAGTCCGATCGATCCGTCTCTGGGTGTCGGATCGATCCGGTGCATAAAAATCTTCAATTTTTGGCTTTTCCCGAGTCCGATCGATCAGACTATGGGTGTCGGATCGATCGGACTCGGTAGGAGGGATAGCTGGATCGATCGAAAGGTGAAAAGCTGAAAAATATACGTTCTGTGAGGTTTCTGCATAGTCCGATCGATCGGACTCTGGGGGTCGGATCGATCGGACTTTCCAGCGTATTTACTGTCTTGCCATCCAGACTGTGCCATCGGTACTAAAATTGCCGTAACTTCCTCTAGAAAACTCAGAATCACGAACCGTAAAATTCTACAGAAACTAGACTTCAAGAGCTTTCCAACCATATATGGTACATCATCTGGTTCTTCCTGAGCAGGTACAGGTTAATCTTCAAAGATGACCCACCTTTGCTCCTTTGACTTCGCAGGTTCGTTATTTGTTCGTTTTAGCACCAAACATGATCTAATCTTCATTGAAGGCTCTTATACCTGAAATACATCATAGACTATCAAAATAGCATTACTCGGAGACTAACGAGACCTAGTTAAAAGGGTGATTTGTGTACTTTTCAAGTCTTATCAGGCACCCTTCTTGTCGCGCCAAGAAAGATCGATCCTTCCTCCCAGGAAGATCGATCTTCCTCGCGACGCAGGGTAACCATGCTACCCAAGACCCAGGATCGATCTTCTCCAAGCAGAGGATCGATCCTTCATCGGGAGCAGCATGACCAACCCAGAGGGATCGATTCTTCCTCTAGAAGGATCGATTCGGATGGGTTCTCCGGTGCACTTCGGGCGAGGAATGTGAGGACCCGTACCTCCAACCTGGTCCGACCATGTCGGTCGAGGGTCTGGTTCGGTTGGGTTAGCTCAGTTGGCCTTGCTTCACGATCCCCTTTGATCGTTGCGGCTCTGGGGGTAATTTGGTAAATTACCCTTGGTGGAGTTGGTTTCACACACGCGTTGTGCACACACGGCCATGTGGTGATGTATGTGCTTGATTAGATCATCAGGGGAATCCTAGATCGGAAGATCTGGATTAGATCAAGGTTTGAGCTCATGGGATCAGATCTGGCCGATCGGACGGCCGAGATCTAATCTTAAGTCATTAATACTTAAGCTCCACTTAACTCTCCCGTTAGGGATTAAACCGCGATTCAGAGAGGGAGATCGAGGGAGAGCGGCGGCCCGATCTCGCGGAGAGAGAGAGGAGGAGAGGAACCAGCGGGGTTCCTCTCGTCGGAGGCGAGGGTGCGGCCGGAGAGGAGTCTGGCGACGGCGACCGCGGCAAGGAGGACGACATCAATGGCAACGGTGCTCGACGGCTGAGGAGTGGAACCAGCGGAGGTGCTCAAACGCGACTGGAGGAGTCTGAGGCGCACGCCGGCGGTGCTTGCGGCCGGAGAAGAAGATGGAGAAGCGATCCAGAGGTAGGGTTTCTAGCCTAAACTTGGTTTAGACTCTACTAGCATAAATTAGGCCATAGAATTGCATCGGGGTTGGATTTGTTGTGCTTGCCCTGTTTTTCGATGACATTTGCTCTGTTCTTTTTCGGTGATGTTTTAGTACTCTCTATCTCTGCTCTGTTTCCTGCTCCATTCTTTTGCTATGCCTTGCGTTCATGGGTTGTGGTTGTTGGTGTTCTCTTCTTTCCCTGCCATGGTTTATCTAGATGTTTAGTTCTTCCTTGCTGGTTTGAATGTATAGTTTCTAAGCTATGGGTTATTGTCGGACTCTGTTAGCTATCCTTGCTGGTTCATCGGATGTAAGTTAGCCTAGATGTGGCAGAGCTATCTTCTTTGACTGAAATAATTTGGATCTTTGGGTTTCTTGGATTTTTCCTCTAGTATGGGTTGGCCGGATGCTTGAGGTCCTCCTCAGGCCGTGTCCGGTGTGTTCTTCGAATCTGTGGGTGTTTGATCTGGAATAGTTGTTGTGCACGCAAGGTGCTTGTTGATTGCTTACTTGCTGCCGTAGTTTGAATTCTTGGGTTTTCCCCTCCTCCGGTTTGCTGGACATGTGAGGTCCCTCCCACAGTTACCTCCCAAGCTTGGGTTGGCTCCATGGTGGCTGCGACTCATCCCCTCCCCTTGTCTCCTTAGCTCAAGGCATGAAGACATAATCCCATAGATGTTCGATGAAACACCATAGAGGGTGTTGAACCGCTGCTAGGCTAGACCTCCCCCATGCTAGGCTTGTCACTTGGCTGCCTCGATCTAGCTTCTATATTAAGCCCTATAGCTGTTTGTTGAAATGCCAAAAAGGGGGTTGCTGAGCTACTGCTAGGTTTAATTCCTTTCCCCTGTTATTCATGCTACTATACTTCATCCCCATGTCTTGCTATGCTGTACTGCCACTAGGATACGCTGGTCTTCCCCTCTCGGCCAATATTATGCCAATGCCATGCAATATGATGCTCTCTTTCGGTCGATAATGCGGTTGCTATCGTTAAGTTTAGATATTCCTCTACCATGCTCGTTTGGCTTCAGATGCTCTATTTAAGTGGATGCTCTAGTTCGATCATGTTTCTGTTGATTGAATATCCTAGCAGCTAAAGTTTTCTTTATGTGTCAGTCATGCTGGTTTTCGTTGATTAATCGTTAACTATAAGTATGATCAAATCCCGGAGTTGGATAGCTCTAAGTTGGCATACTGCATGGTGGTCAGTTCTTGCAGCTTCATAGAAATGGCCTCAATTGTGCATCTTAATATCATGTAAGCCTAGGGCCGGCAGTGAGCCCGTTTTTATTTATTTTGTGAAAATGCTTATATTGTGCAGGCCAGTGGTGCCCTGTTAGTTGATTAGCTTAGGATGTGCCCATTGTACAATTTCTGGCTGACAGGCGGTGCATGCCGTCGTAATGCCGGAATTTGGACTGAAATGTGATAACACTGTAATAGCTTAGTTCTCTTTTATGTATTATACGATAAATTGGACATGCTTGATGAGATGTCATGTAGAGACACCTAGGCCTAGTTATTTGAATAGGCTCATGCATGATGATTGCATTAGAGGCATTCAGGCTAGGTGGTAGGCGATGGATTCGATTGCCGATCCGGGGTTCTCGGGTAGCCCGGATCTAGCCCTAGGACCGAGGTTTGGGGTAGTTGAGGATTAGGACGTGATTGTCATCGAATGATCATAATTGATATCATTTGAGGTTATTGTTATAGTCGACCATGTTGGATATTATTGTATTTGCGGTGTAGAGGTCGTGTCGGGTCTCCAAGGCCAAGCGCTAAGGATGGTTGTCGATATCCCTGATATGTATGTCCCCGCGAGAGATGGTATGACTAGGCAGGGTGGTACCTGGACAGGAGCCCGCAGTCTTTGTTTCCTCTCGTCTGTTCTTGGGTGAGGGTGGGACCTGGACAGGAGCCCTCGGGAATCGACGGCCGTGCCGCCGCTAGTAGGAGAGGAGATCTCGGGATCGCACTTGACTTTCTGGCACCATAAAGATCAATCTTCTAGCAAGGAAGGATCGATCCTTTAGGTGCAGAAAGCTAGACTTGGGCTAGAACTTAAGCCCAAGCCCGGATCTTTCGATCCCGGGTCCCACTAACCGTTCTAACCAAACATTACCACAAACACGATCAGTGTGTGCACACGCGGGTGTGAAACAAACCGACAAGGCGCAATTTACCAAATTGCCCTTGCGGTCCACGACGAGCCACAGGAGTAGAGGGACGGGTCCTCACAACTCAAGTATAAACTGAATAATAAAAATAGATTAGATCTCACAGTTTCATTAATTCCGAGGTTTGAGTTTCCTCGACCAAGAATTAAGGTTTAGTCACGCAAGGCCATCAAGAACAATCCTTTAAAGAAGGAAGAAGAACCCTAGAAATATAAAAAAAAAATAGAAAGTAGCAGCAAAAATCCTCTAGAATTCGCCCCCTCAATCCCTAAAAAGAACCCTATTTATAGCCCATAAGTTTCCCTCCTCGGATTAAATCTGAGCCCTTTATTCTGCAAAGTCGGTTAACAAAGATCGATTTTTATGGAAAGAAGATCGATCTTTTCTTCCTAGATTGTGGCTGCGCCCCGACTCAGATCGATCTCTTCTGGAAAGAAGATCAATCTCTTTATTCCGGATTTCAGATTTATCGTCGCGGTCGATCCTCGCATCGACCCTGCGAGTGTATATTTTTGACAGAGCCTGACGGTCGACCGTGGGTCTTTTCATCTCTTGGTGCATAAAGGATCGATCTTTTATGGCAAGAAGATCGATCTTTTATTCTCTGCATATTTCTTCTGCTATTCTGCCCTGCGCTGGTTGTAGTAAAAGCACTGTAACTTCCTCTAGGAAGCTTTAAATCACGAACGGTAAAATTATCCAGAAACTAGACTTCAAGAGCTTTCCAACTATATATGGTACATTGTCTGGTTCTTCATCAGCAGGTACAGTTTAATCTTCAAAGTTGATTCATATACTCTTTTCAGCTTCTTTTCGAACTTAAGGACTTCAATTGCATCCTAAATCAAAATATAAGAATAATGAGTGTATTTAGGTACCAAATAAGCATAGGAGACTAAGTATTAAGGGATAAAAATATAACATTATGCATCATCATCATATCCCAATATAAAATTACAATGGTATATAAAAATTAGGAGAGTGGCATATATGTAAATAACTTAAAAAAGGGGATCTTTGCTGCTCATCAGCCAGTTATGAAAAAGCAAATATAAAGATAAGGTATGATAGATCAATCTGAACTAATGACTAGAAATATTGAACTATTTTGTATACATTTGTTGGCCCATGACTAGGGGTGACAATTCGGGTTCGCGGGTCGGGTTCGAGTCGAATCGGGTACTGACCCGTTTAATAAAGGTCAAACCCGAACCTGACTCGTTTAATAAACGGTTCAGGTTTATAAACTCGAATCCAATCCATTTATAAACGGGTCAACCCGACCTGACCCGTCTAACCCGTTTATTAAATGGGTCGGGTTGACCTGCCACGGCCCAGGAGAGGGAGGAGGCAGCGCTCGGCGCCGTCGGCCGGATCTGGCCAGGAACAGCCGGATCTGGTCTGGAAACGGTCGGAAGAGAGTCGTAGCGGCGAGGGGGTCATGGATTCGGTGTTAGATAGTGTCGGGGAGGCCGGAGATGGGGAAATCGACTCATCGAGCGGTGGTGGCGCAAGATCCGAGAGGGCCAGAGGGTTGATGGATCTCGTAGAGATCTCGGCAAGGCAGGGCGACCGAGCGACAGCGTTGAGCAGGGTTGTCAGCCTTAGAGGAGGTGGGGAGTTGGGACAGCGGTGGGGCTCGCGGTCGTGGACGGCGATTGGGCTTCGTGGTCAGTGAGGCTCGTCGTCGACGCTGAGGTGACCTTGGGGAAGGCAAGGATGACGACGGGAAGGAGTCGAGGGCGGAGGACCAGGGGGAGACCGTCGATGGGATGAGGAGAAGGGGGAGATCGGTCGTGTCGCCGCTAGTAGGAGAGGAGAAGGGGGAACTAAGGGATAGCGGTGGGGCTCGCGTTCGTGGTCGGTGAGGCTCGTCGTCGGCGCCGAGGTGACCTTGGGGAGGTCGAGGACGGCGACGGGAAGGAGTGGGGGGCGGAGGCCGTGGAGGACCAGGGGGCCGCACCGCTACTGGTAGGAGAGGGTGAGATGAGCGAAGGAGAGGGTAAGGGAGCTCGGGGGCAGAGAGGCAAGGGAGGAGGAGAGGGTGAGAGGAGTGGTGGAGACTGGAGGGGAGGGTAACCCGGGTAAGGGAGATGGGGGGGATAAACGGGTTGACCCGCCTAACCCGTGAATCAACCCGACCCGACCCGACCCGTTTATTCGTGAGACCCGAACCCGATTATACCCAACCCGAACCCGTCTATTTTGGGTCGGGTCGGATCGGATTCGTGGGTCATTATCCGGATTGCCACCCGTACCCATGACTCAGTCTTGGTCCAGCCTGTAGAATAGATTTTTCTAGTATTGTTGCTCATTAAAAAAATAATAAGCCAATTGAAGCACTCATAGCATGACCAGATTGCCATGACATATTCTGTGATATTATGCAGTTTTTGAAACTCACCTGTCGTGTCACATCAGTTGCTGATTTAGATCCAGAGGTATGGATTGGATCCCTAACCTAGAATCGCTGCTGATAAAATAAATGAGAAGAAATGAGAGAAATGTTCTAGATAATGAATCACGGATTCAATTTGAAAGACTCTTTTATGCGGTGGAAGGCGCGCCGCCAGTCTTAAAGGAAATTTTGAATGATTGCTTGAGAAACTCTAGCTCTGCCTAACAGGATTGAATTTTTTCGAATAAGAATCGGACTTGAGGAAGTTCATTACAATATTTTGGTATAGCATTCATCAAAATAAGTTCAAGCAGACTTGGTTGACAACATCACCTTCAAAAGAATAACACAAACTTGTATATATTATTAGTTTTCGTCATGAAACTTCCTTGATGGGCATTTTCAATGCTTTCAGATCGAACTACCTTCTTTCCACAAAGACATAGAATGTCAGAAAGTCAACCCTTAGTCAAGTAAACAAACCAGGTCGTAGGTAGGTTTTTATACATGCGGATACCTATGTGTAGTTTAAGCATAATGAGAATGACATACAGTAATTAATAAAGATGCACAACGCAACAATGCTCACATATTGTAATTTGCTTTGTTTGCCAAATCCAATGATACCATTTTTACAAATGAAAAGGTACACAGCTTATATTATACTTTTCATGTCAGTGGCTTACTTATATATATATAATTAAACCTCTTAAATTATCTTTATTAGTCTAAAATTAATTTGTATTTGATATCTTATTGTTTGATTTTAGGTTTTGGTATGATTTGAGAAGAAATATAAAAAATTTGGTCAAAAATTACTAAATTCTGCAAAAAGACTGTTTCGTCGACTGATTAGAAATAAATCACCAGAATTTACATAAAAATATAAAAATCCTGAAATTCTGGGAGGAGAAAGAAAATTTGAAGAGCTACAACTTTCATGTTGAAGACTTTATGAGATTCCATATACATTGACGTCAGTTTGAAGCAAAGTTGGATCTATTAAAGCTAAAATTAAAAGATGCAGAAATTAATTGATGACGTGACAACAACAAACCCAGTGAACTAACCGGGACAGATCGATTGGTTTATGGAGCCACCGATTGGTCCGATGATATCATCGGTATGGAAATTAGGAAAATTGTAGTTTAATTCTAATGATTTATAATCCCGAAGTTAAAGGGTCTCTAGTATAAAAAGGGGTTATTTTTGCCACAATAGATTATCTTTTGGAGCACTTTTGGAAAAGAATGTTAGGGTTTTTGAAGACGGTGACCTTACCAATGAAATCGACAGCTTTCTTTCCAACACCTATGGATCTTTCCCAAAAGAGAAGCAGCTAATTTTTATACTTAGGGATCTCATTAAACCATAATGTAATTTTTTTATCTTTCTTGGGTTTGAATCTTGTAGACTTCTTCTCAACATAATATCTTGAATTTGGTTTTATTGATAAAGATTTGAAAAAGCATAGCTCTTTTGAAATACTTTTAGTCACATAAACTTTCTGTGATTATTTATGTAGATTCTTGATATGGTTTTCATGTGATTTTTGTTTGTTTTTGAGATAACCTATACTAAGTGAAGATAAGTCGTGACAAGGTTATTAGGAGTAGAATAATTTAAGGTAATCGTAAAACCAAAAACAATTTATGCTAAATAAAGATAAATTATGCCGTTGGGAATATTAACTTTATTTTTAAAATTCATGTGAACTTGTAGCCATATGATTTTTAATGTTAAGAAAATGAAATAAGAGATAACTAGAGAAGATTAAAATTAAAAATAATATGAATTAAATAATCATTGGGTAATTCTTAAACTAGTTCAAACTCCGATCATTTTACTTGCTTTCTTAGATAATCTTTAGATAATTTCACATCCAACTTTGATCATCCCGATGAGGACTTGAGTTTTGATTTCAGTTTCCAATGTTTTCCATGTAAATCGACTCCGAACATCACAGTCACAACTATTCTACACTGCAGTTTAGTGATTGAACAAGGGTTCATTTGATTGAAATTTGTTGCGCCTTAACGACACCGTTTTACAAACGATCCCTTACAATAACAATAGTTGTTTTTTTTTTTCTAATGAACAAAAAAAATGACAAAATACAATTGAATCGATGGATTATCACACAGGTGAAGCTCGCAAAAATGGCACACAAAATCAGCTTTCAGGCTGAAATATCAATGATACATAGAGTCATTAGTCGCGACCACCTGTGCGAACCTTCCCTTCCACTAGAGGAATCGTGTAACAATAACTTAGCCACTTAATATGTATACATCAGCTAAAGTCCATGTCACCTTCAGCATTAATGTCATATTTGCTCCTATCTTGATGCGAATCTCCAAATCTCTTCTTCGTTTCTTCCGCCATACGAGCGAGGTCCTGCACGACTTCAGACATCGGTGGCCTGAACTCAGGTCCCCCCTTTTCAAGAATAACACATAAAATGTTAGCCATAAAGTAATCATTGAGTTGCACTAATCTTGAATGCTTTGTGTTTAAGGTACATTTCACCTTCATCAACAACTGAATTTTGTATCAAACAGTCATATTGCTCAGGAAATACTAATGCTATGAGCTTAATAAGTGAAAAGGTATAAGTTACCTGTATACAGCGGCTTATAATGTCCGCAAACCTTGACAAAGATTTCACAGGATACTTTCCAGCAATTGAAGGATCAACCATTCTTGACAATGCATTGATTTCGTGGAGCTGAGAGCTAGCCCATCTTACTAGATGCTGCTCCGGTCGAGGCCTTGAGCTGCAAAGATTTGGGGACAAAGAATTATATTCTAGCCAATTTTAATTTTAACAAAAGCCATAGCATGTGTAAGAGAAAAAAGGCAACAGTGGTACCCGTCGTAAGGAGTACGTCCAGTGAGGAGCTCTAACATGACAACCCCAAAACTATAGACATCACTCCGCACACTGTATGAACCAGACTCATTTATCTCCGGAGCTTCATAACTGAATAATGTACGTAAACGACCTGATAACTGAGAAAAAATAACGAAGTCATCTCATATGCATAAAATGTATGCCCTAAGTGCATCAACTCAACTTTACAGTTCAAATAAATATAACACATGAGTATACAGGTTTGGATGGCAATAGCTGCAGCCATAATTTCAAGTCTAGAACTGCACAATTTATTTGCATGGATAAAGCTTGACCCACATCTTGGTATAGAAGTCAGGAACCAATAGGCATGGGTACGGCAAAGTCCACAATTATTTTTCTCAAACTAGGGATTCATCACTTTAGCAAGTGACATTCAATCTGATATCAACAGATAAAAACTATCGTGTCACCAAGCAGAACTTGTCCTGCTCGCACCAGTTTATCAATAATCTCAATCTTTGTGTTTGCTTGCAAAAACTAAAATAGGAGCACTGGTAATCAGAACTAG
Organism: Narthecium ossifragum; assembly: GCA_963920575.1. Classification (NCBI taxonomy): domain Eukaryota; kingdom Viridiplantae; phylum Streptophyta; class Magnoliopsida; order Dioscoreales; family Nartheciaceae; genus Narthecium; species Narthecium ossifragum. The sequence goes on from OY986965.1 coordinate 14,665,954, forward strand.
AGAGTTCTAGTATATTGAGTTGACAGGGAAGTACAGACAAATGTTGACTGTAGAAACATACACTAGTTTACCTGAGTCACAGAATTGGATGACATTAATGAAGCCAAACCACAGTCCGAGATGCGCACGGACAACTCTTCATCTATGAGAACATTGGTGGGTTCAAAATTCTGATGTATGACTGGTGGTTGGCAGCCCTCATGGAGATACCTTCAGCACCAAAAAACAGAAAAGCTTATATGTCTGTCGAGCCAAGTATAGAGACATTAAATCGACTTAAGTCGAGAAAAAATCGTTCTCCGCTTACTCTAAAGCTTTTGCTGCTTCAAGAGCTACTTGGATACGAGCATTCCACGATAGTTTCTTCTTGAGATCATCTCCACTGTGGAGTACATCATGCAGAGTCCTTCTACTGAAGTAGTTATGGACAAGCAATCGCTGTCCAAATTCCGCACAGTAACCCACAAGCTCGAGGATGTTAGGATGCTGAAGTTCTGAGATACCCAATACCAACTCAAGAAACCTATCAACTGGTATGTTTGAGCTGACATTGTCCAGCTTCATAACGGTCAATAGCTGAAATGACAAGCAAAAGTAATCAGCTTCAGACACCAAGAGTATCTCCACTCATTGTGCACTAGTTGGTATGGAAACCAACTGCCTCCTTTGGTACTTACAGACCTAATATGAAGTGAAATATGTAAAATTTTTGTACTATTCATTATCCTTGATACCACAAACTGGAGCATGAGAAGCTTCAGATCTAAAAATTGTAAAGTGGGACATGAAGCTCCCAAAAGAATAAATGACAGAAGTCAATTGTTGAAGCAAATAATACCTCTGTGGAAACATACCAGAACACAGCCTACAGTTTTTAAGTAACTGTAACAGTCAGTAATATAAGACAATTATCTAGAAACTAATATCTTAATCGGGCCCTGGTAGCCATCACTGTATTCAATGCTTGATAAAGCAAATGGGCACGAGACACAAAAGCATTTGCATTAAGTACTATCATATATCCTTCAAAAGATACAAAGATCAAAGAAGAACAGTATATATTAAATGACATCCCCTGCTAAGGCAAAAGGTGAAGAAATAAAGTCATCATTAGAAACAATCTACTTTCTTTTGGCACTTCGATTGAAATCCTCACCAGTAATACTTAGGTTAAAATAGTATTCTTGTTTATCTCAGTGAACCACGATACAGAAGAAGCAGCACATCATGACCTGACTAGCTTTGTTTTGGCTAACCACAGACAGAGTGGAAGAAGTCCTATGAATTGCCAATTTTTATTGAAATAAAACGAACTTGCATATTCAAACCACTTTCAGCATACCCAGAAGCACTTAGCAAAAACTCAAACGTACGAAGACTAATTTCCTAATATACAGTTTGGATATATATTAGGGCCAATAGGAAGGGAAAAATGTATCCCAGCAGCAGAAGCTGCAAGGTTAGGCAAAAGCAACCTACATACACATTAAAGAATAAGTGTATTCTCTTTTGGGCATATTTCGAAAGTAGCCTTCACCTCTAACATGCTCAAATACCTTGCACCTTGGTCTACTGACAGGAATTGATCAGAAGCGTAACATGAAGAGATTAAAATTCAATCAGAAATTCTTAGATTTTTAGGTAAAGTATTCCGCAACATTTTCGTCATTTAAATCCTACAAGTGAACTCTGCAGTTTCATCCTATTTAGGATGAAAGATGGAAATGAACAGCTTAAAATATTTTAATAATGTATAAACAACACTTGTAAGGCATGTATCCATAACCACAACCATCATGCCGCATCCCAACTCCGGCGAATACTAATGCAATACGCATTACGCAAGAGCCAAAACACAAATCTGCGAAGAATAGAACTCAAGACCCAATTGTTTCTGATCAATCAGAAGGCAGATAAGAACTAATGAAAATCTTTGTAATCATACCTTCCCATCAGGAAGCTCTGCGAGATAGACTTTCCCCAATCTACCCTCCATGATTAGATTTTCTTCGCTAAAGCTGTTTGTATATTGCTGAAGTGATGCAACAGAAAAGGATGTTGCAGAAGTTGGAGGATGTAGGTTTACGGATGGTGTCCTCGGTTCTTCAGTACTGACAACAGGTTTTACAATGACTTTCTCAACCACTGGTGGCATTAAAAGCTCATCTGCCCCAGTGAGATCAATCTTATGTTCTTTTCCTTCATCAGCAGCCTCCTTTGTAACTGTTAAGCACAACTCCAAAGGTGTAATGACAAGAAGAAACATTGACCACCAAAGATGATCAAAAATTGCACAAAAAGGATAGATTCTACCTTTCTCTATCTCTTTCTTTGGTTTAGGCAACTTTTCATTTCTTTCAGGCAACTTTTCATTTCTTTCAGGCCCCTTGGACATTTCATGCACCCTTCTTTCCTGCCTCTTAGGAATTTCCTGATGCCTTGATTTTCTCTCTTGGAACTTAGAAATACAAAACATGACTATTAACACTATAACTACTATGCCACAAATTGCAACTGCTAGCAATCCAATGATTTTTAAGGTTGAGACATTTCCATTCCGTTCAGAACGGCCACTATCTTTAGATTGATGGCTGTCTTGAGCAGATGGTCTGACTGAAGAATTTGCAGGAGTAGATGAATGAGGAGCCGGCCCTGAAAAGGGCAATGGTGCTGGTGGTGGCAGCGGCATTGGCGATGGAGCAACGGATGGAGCAATGGTGGTATTAAATGGGTTGCCATCTTTCCTGAATACCAGAATTAACAGCTCTTCAATGCCAACAAAAAAAAAGTTCACTTGCAACTAATCATTTTTCCATCTTCTTATCGAATAAGTTGCAATGTGTCCAGCATTACATGGACTTTAGTCATTGAACTTCTTATAGCTCAGATGTGTTCGATAGACATCTCAACATAAGATATGCAATGTTAGCACATGTGAGGCTCTTACTTAAAAGTCGGAATACTCAGCATTTTTTCAGGGATGGGACCAGAGAAAAGATTGTTTTCTATGTTCCTGTTGAATGTGAAAGCCAGAGTTAGATTGAAAATGAATAAAAGGAAGAAGATTAAGACTTGCATATCATCTTAAGGAATCTGTGATGTAAATTACAAGAAACTGAGGCACTCAAGGAGCATTTAAAGTGATCAAGAAAATGCATGCAGAAAATGAGAAGCACATAAGCAGCATTTGTACGTTACGTTTACCGAGGTCTATGCATTTGCATACGATCTCCCCCACGGTTTTTAAATTATGGTAAAAGGTTGCAGAGGGTAGAGGAGCTTTATATTTTTCAATGCAATAACAAGAAAGCTCATCCATTGGCTTGTGATTTTCGACAAATATTGAGCTTAAAAGCAATAGAGAGGGAGGGGATATAAGGATATTTAAGTAGTGTGGCGCAAGTAACAAAGCAAAGCAACTGAAAATTCACTATCAGGCTGTCACCTTTAGACACATAAAGAGCTTTTGCCAGAAAAATGCTTTTGAAGCTCTGTACCAAGAAAATTGATATCACTGCAAAGGAATCTAGCTATTTTGCAGTCATATCGAGGCAAAATATAAACTTGTAGCCTCATCAGTAATCTCAAACTAACCCTGCAACTCCATGTGCAACTGCTTTGAAGGAATAGTAGGAAAGGAAAAACCAAACTCCTGAGATATACTGGGTAACAAAAAGTGACACTTCTGATGTGTCAACTCAAATCTCAAAGGCAAAGCTCATATATGAGTTGAGTTAGCTCTGAACAAGATACAAATAATTTGCCAGCTCAATATCCTCTACAAAGATTTAGCGTTGGGGTTTGTTGTGCTCAAGCATCATAGCACATTTCGGTGCAGGTTTTGTGCACATCCAGCAAGCTTTGGTTTGCTTGGCAGCATCTTTATGCATATTAACTAAGAAAAGAAGAAACAGAAGGTGTAATGTTCATACACTGTCCAATTAGGAACATATTATTGTTGTTCTCCACCAACTCAATTGTGCATGCTTATCCTAGATACCTGATGTGTAAGCCAAAAAACCTTCAACGTAGATATGCTGTAGCAAAGAGAAGGGCATTGGCTATTTTCTTTTCAACTGAATATCATTAATTATGCTCCAATGAAAGCTTTCTTTTATCTTCTCTTTGTATATGACAAATAGACGGATACTCAAAAGAGGTTTGATGGCAATAAAGAGGGAAACTCAAAGCAAGCATTTGAAAATGGTCAATGCCACCGGATGTGCATGGACCTAGCCTAAGCTTCCATTGGCATAATATCTAGTAAAAAGTTGGACGTATAAGGAGACAATGGAAACGTAGTGACAGAGACACACACATGCACACATACTAACAGACACACATCTATAGAGAGAAGCAGTCAAAATTACAGGTCCTTGATCGGAAGATCCTGCAACACGTCAAGTGCCCCAGACAGTTGATTGTTTTGAATATGCCTGCAAAAGGGAAACTCAGAAGTCCAGCCTCTTTATAATCTGCAAAGAGAGAGAGAGAGAGAGAGAGAGAATAAAACTTACAGAGTAGTCAAAGATGACAAGCTCCCCATAGAAGGCGGCAGTTTGCCACTCAAATTGTTAGAAGAAAGATCTCTACCTTGTTAAAAGTATTAGGAAGTTAGTCAAGAAGTAAAAGAAATACAGACTGCAAATGTCAGAGACATAGTGGTTACAGATTTATTAAACCGGTAAGAGACTGAAAAGCATCAGGCAATTCCCCAGTCAAAAGGTTCGCGTTGACTGACCTGAGGAAAGAAAGAGGACATTCAAAATTACGAACTATTGTAGGAAACCGTACAAGAAATATGATAAGATGCATATCTTCACTTGAACTTACATGTCTAATAGAAGTACCAATTCTGCCAAAGTGCTTGGAATGCTTCCGCTAAATTGGTTTGCTGAAAGAAAGCTGGCACGAAGAGGGAAAGCAAAAAAGTCTACATGAGACTAATGTTACTGTGTAATAATGGTCAAAATCAAGACCAGCTACCAGAGATTTAAGGCCATACAATTTGCTCATTGTCAGCGGTAGATTGTCCGGTATGCTTCCGCCAATATGGTTATTGCTCAAATCACTAGCATATAACAAGTACTAGAAAGCATGAAGATCCAATCTATTACGATCTATCTAACATTTGGACTATACAACACTTCAAATGAATCAGTAAAGAATGAGATTTGAGAATTCAGAATTGTAATTAGCATTAAAATGCTTACGAACTGAAAATGCTTACATAGTTATAATTGAAGCAAAACTTCCTAATTTATCACCCAACTCTCCTCCCAAGTTTGCTCCATTGAGAATTCTGCGAGCAGGATAGATATTATGAGAGATTAATTCAACTGTTGTAAATGTTACAATGAGTTTAATGGAAAAAGTAACTTACATTGAACTTATATTTGAGCCAATACATTGGACACCTTGCCAGCCCTCCACACATGGGTCTCCTCCATTTGGAATCCAACCAGGAATAGGGGGCGAACCCAGTGCAACATACAGATTATTTATAGCATAAACTATGACAGAAACAAGTAGGACGTGTGATGATAAAATCAAGCCAGTCCTATACATTCGAATGAGAGAAAAATAACAGTAACACCAAAATTGATATGCAGCAAAGGAAAATGATCAAATAGAATGGAAGGCAATAAAAGAATCAGAAACATGACGTGCAATATCTTTCAACTCAGAAATAAATCAATCATTTAAAAGTATAGTCATTTAAATGAATTAATGGAAGTTGACTGTCAATAACCCATTAATAAATGACATGAGACGAAGGCAGCAGGGATGCTTTCATGTCACAAACTCACGTTTTGACTGAAGGCGTGATTATGAGGACTTGAGGACGTTTTTGAACACTGTTAGGCTACCTACTCCCGTCAGCCGCTTCAACCAGTGCTCCATCTTTAAGTGGCAAGACATTGAAATAAGAGCTGCTCTCGGACGTTAAGCAGTAACCGGTGTGATGTTAGTAATTGAATGCATATCACTGTGATCCTTTCTGCCTAGATTGAATAAGTAATTGCTGCATATTTGATCGTATAAAGAACTACCCTCATTTGATCTCAGAGGGATGGAAACAAAGGCAGACAGGGAGTAGCACTAGTCTCAGGGACAAAATACCACAGAACAAGGAGAAGTAGTTGCTCTCGAATGCCACTCTCCCAATGTTGAGCTTCCAGCTCTCCCTCCCTTTTAAACTATATAGAAATGGCAGGCAGTGGGAGTGACATACCCAGCAAGAAAGGGGCTACTTCCTCTCTATGGAAGGGAAAAGGAAAGAGTGATCTGCTCATAAGATAATGATGGTAGAGTTTCTCCGGGTTAGAGGTCTAATAGTACTCACAGCAAGTCCTCCTTTTACTCCAGTATCTAGCGATATGAACGAGTAATAGAAATTCAGTTGGTCATGTTGAAGGTCAAACATTGGACGTGGCAAACATATAGGGCAGGGCAGTTATATATTGTCAAATAATGTCTTTTAGAACCTTGGCTGAAATTGAGCTCATGCCATGGTGCAACATCAGTGAAATTTTATTGTGTCAAGCAATGTTAAAACCCGGAATTCATACCAGCTACCAAACACTAGACATGGAACAAATGCATCAGGTGAAGCAGTGCTAGCTGATTTTCCAAGCTACCATATACTACATGCATATTCCGTTTTGACGTAGAACATCACTCTAGTTTAGTTTTATTAGGTCAGTACAATCTTTTCAGATAGCATTGCCAAATAGGACAAGTTTTTGTCAAAATTAGGCTATGTTCTCATATATCAAGTTGTTTTAACAGGACATTTTACAAGCAAGTTATCTTGCGAGCATCTCAAAGTAAAACTTGCCTCTGTATTCAAATAGAAAACAGACATGACCCTTTTGCTCTGCTATATTATATGATCTAAGACTTATGCTCCTTGCATTAGTAAACACAAATCTATAGCAACACCAAAGGCCAGAGCATGCAGAAAGTTTCAATACATATTAACAGTACTACAAAACTTACCATCTTGTTCGGTCGTGAATTCATAGGAAAATGGCAGGGAAAGAATCACCATTACAACCACAGTCAGCCACGTGAAGATCTTCAAGCTTGTAACATTCATGGTTAATACTGCCATACATGTGATGCTCTCCAACAGCGGCACAACTGAATCAAATGCAAGAAATTGTATACTTAACTGAAGTATGCACATATCCTCACAGTACTATGCATAGAAAGAAGACCCAATCACAGAACTTCCAGATCACAAATGGAGAAGAAATCCATGTCGCCTCACACTAATTTCATGTCCTTTTCGCGCACAGTTTGCCAAGATCCCAAAAGCAAAACAAAATTTTTACGTTTCCACAAGTGCCAAACAACCCGAAAAAAATACCTGAAACTACTATAATAACTTGGTAGACACGAAAAGAAACAATTTTCAAAATTCATTCCCTTTTCCCAAGAACCTTGCAGGTCCAGAAAAAAGAACGGAGTTCTTGATTCCCTCAAAAAATTTGGAAATCCACTACAAATACCTGTATATATCCAATCACACTACCCAATGACAATGCCGGATGCTCAACAAAAGCAAAAACAAAAAAATTCGATAAAAAGTTAATATTAACCACAAAAAAAAAAGATTATAGCGCTTAATATATCCCTCCAAGAACTGAAAAATAGACGGAGCTACAGAACCAAGAAAACCCACAAAGATCTTGCTTTCAAACGCACGAATCCATGAAAAAAAACCTCACCTTTTCCAGCTACAATAGAAGGACACCTCCGAACTCGGACGCTATTAAGCTATAGACTTAGCAACTAAGATACCACCAAAAAAGGATCTCCAGATCTCCAAAAAGAGGCAAAGGAGACAAGGAGAGAGAGGGAATGGAGAAGAGCAAAAAAGAGACAAGCCCAGCAAAACTTTTAATAGAGAGAGAGAGAGAGAGAGAGAGAGAGCTGCGAGTCTAGTGAAAGATAAGAGGGGAGAGGGAAACACTAGAAACACTTTTGATCCTGAGTACAGACTACAGGTAGTCTACAAAGAGGTAGCGTTTGGAAAGGTATTTATATACAAAGAGCCCCCTCCTTTTTTTCCTAATCTCAACTTTTTAGTCTTGTTTATTTATTAGTGAGAGAGAATTTTGTTAATGGAAGGAGCTTGCTGCATAAAGAATCCAAAGAGTATTCGGGCCCACCAAGCTTGAGATTGCCTCGTTGGTGGAGGCCATTGCATCTAAAGATGTTACTCATCTGTGTGTGAAAACTTTTTATCAAACCCTACAATCTAGTAAGCCATGGTTTGTGTTGGATTCAGAACAGACATTCCAGTTATTGAATTTAAGAAGCGGATTGATTGATGAGACCGTGTTTGAACTCAACACCTGCTCTGATGTCATATTGATACTAGTATACCCCATACACACCAAAGGTGTCGCTCTTCAAATAGCTGCATGCCCAACAAATATTACAAAGATAGTCTTTTATTCACAAGATGCTTGTGATATGAACAAGATCTTGGTCTTGAATTCCAAATGTAAACGCAGCTCTCATCAATTTGACCATGTAAGTAGTATGACTTGGATGCTGACACATTACATAGTACATAGCAATCAAGAGGATTGACAATACTGTTATTCAAAGTGATGCCATCATGGGAATGTTTGCATGCAAGATAAGGAAACATGTGAAACTAACCTCATGATAAATTGATCAGTACCCCCGCCCCTAAAGAAAAAAAGAAAAAAATTGTCAGTTTTATTTTCTTTTTTTTTAGGGGGGCCCAATCTTTACATAAACACCATCCAAAGTTCCTGCCTACTTCTATCTATCTATTGTCTATCTTCAGACTTTGTTATATTGTTATAAAACTTATCATCTCATAAAACAGAGCTTTCAGCTCTATAGGACTGATCACCTGAATCAAGCTGACTTTGGAGGCCAACCTCTTACCAGACATTCTCATTCTAGTCCTCAGTATATAATATGCTCAAATCAGAGAAGGGTTGGTTTGACAAAACACTCCTAAAACACATGAGTTGGGACCTAAATTGATGGTTATATGGTGAGCTGAGTTGAGCCAATGCATGAAAGAAGTAGTCTGCTCTGCTTTCAGCTACCACTACTCTCCAAAATCATTTAAATCTCCATCCTTTACTGTTGTATTTAAATGCATGTGTAGGTCCGAACTTGTTTTCATGACAGTGCATGATGGGATTGTGGCACATGCCTGATGGGTTCTGGGGCCCTTTCAAAATGGTTAGAATATACCTCTTGAAATTTATAAGAATTATATGCAATGGTAAGTCTGAAATTATATATGATTTAGGTCAGTCTGATCCAAGGATTTAACTTGAAAATGGCAGGCAACCTATATAGTCTTGAATTTGAAGCATATAGCAACTACTCTTCTAGCTTTTTTTCCTGCAAATTCTCTTTTACTAAGATTATGAGGGAAAATCTTAAATTTCAGAATTTGTCGGGTAAAATATGATATTTAGAATATTTTGTAGGTGGAATATGATATTTGATCTTTTCTTTTAAGCTGATGGCAAGTTGGCAACTGATGCAGGGTCTGTTTAGTTATGGTGTATCAGGGTGCATCACACCCTTATACACTGATCGCGTGTTTGGTTCGCGCGTGCATCGGATGAAACATGCATCATATGATCCATTCAACGTTGAAATGGTGCATCGTATGAAACAACCATTTTGGCCGTTTCATACGATGCACCGCGGATGCACCCTTGCGGTGCATCGTGAGCTCGTCGTCTTGGCCATCGTGAGCTCGTCATCCTCGCCGAGCCTCGTCCACCCCTACACCGATGCCACTCTTCCAGCTACCGGCGGCCTCTGTCCAAGCTCCGCGATCGTCGATATCCTCCGTCCACTCCGGTTTCGGCGCTCCCCGGCGACTCTACACCGCCTGACGACTCCGTCCACGAGTTCCAACCCCCATCAGAACCCGGCACTGACCCTTCATCATCGACACCATCTCTCCCAGTTCCCTGGCATCTCTCGAGCTCTTCACCGACGAACCCACTCCAGTGAGGACTCCACCTCCGGCCTTCCCAGCCCCGTCCAGTTTCAGATCCGGTCATCTCGTCGATCGGTGACCCTTCTCTGGCCGTTCCCAGGCGAGATCCGCCGACCACCTCCCTTGCTCGCGTCTTCGTCCCCTCCAAAGCACCGCTGCTACCCCCTATCGAATCCACCACCTACGTAGCCCAACGTCTTCATCCGATCCAGTGGATCGACCCCTCCTCCCTTGGTCCCGAGCTCCGGCGAGGTCCCCTTTTCGCCAATCCTACCCCGGCGGGATCTCAGCCGTTGGATCCTCCCTTCCAGCTTAAGCATGGGATAGGTTGCATCAAATAATCCCAAACGCAAACCAAACAACAACATCAAATGGCCGATGCATGCATCCCACGATCAGGTTGCACCAACGATTCAAGCAACCGAACACCCCAGCAATGTACCACAACATCCTAGCATGGTGACCCAAGACCTATGGTCAAACTATAATTTTGTGTTTCTAGGCAGGGTTGTCTTTGTAAATAGGCAACAAATAAAATAGGGAATTCTCAGGGGAGCAAAGAAATTTTCTTTTTAAATCCACTTATGTTTCAATTTATCAACTTAGGGATACTTTTGTATTTCTTTACAAAATACCCCTCGCCTTAGCCTCCATCGCCACACCGACTAGCCTCCGACCTCCTCTCCTTGGAATCCAAGTGGGACCTCGCCACCGCCGTCACACACGCACTTGCCCTGGCACGCCGCCGTTGCCACGACCTCCCTTCTTCTTCGCTGAGATCTCCTTCATCGGACTCCACCGGCGCTCTTCCCTAGTGAAGCTCCGTTGTGGATCTATCCACATGCGCTCTGTCGCGCCGTTTGTCCCCTCCAACTGCTGCCATCCTCGATGCCGAGCACGGGGGCAAGGATGGTGGTGATGGAATCATGTTTGGATGTGGTGGTGGTATGGTGGGGGTCTTTGTGATGGAGATGGTGATGGTGGGTGTAGATATGGTTATGGTGATGTTGGTGGTCGTCGTGGAGAGTGAGTGAGGTTGTGGTGATGGTGGAGGCGGCGGCCTAGTGGTGGTGGTAGTGAGAATACTTAGAATCGGATTCAATTTTACTAAAAATACTTCAAATTTATAAAGATTCCTCATAAATAACTAAGGAATACTTAAAACCCGTCTTCCTATTATAAAGATCTCATTTGCTTAAAAATTGAATTCGATTATAAGTATTTCCTAACAAATAACTAAGGAATACTTCAAATCTATAAGGATTCCTCAAAAATAACTAAGGAATACTTCAAACCCGTCTTCCGATTGTAAAGATCTCATTTACTTACAATTATTTTCTAACAAATAACTAATGAATATTTCAAATTTACAAGGATTTCGAATACTTCAAATTGAATCCAATTGTAAAGATATCATTTGCTTAAAAATTGAATCCGATTCTAAGTATTTCCTAACAACTAAGGAATACTTCAAATCTACAAGAATTCATTAGTTAATAACTAAGGAATACTTAGTTATTTGTTGGGCAGGACTGAGGCCTGAGTCAACCTTGACTAGATCAGGCTCACCGCATCATCGAGATTGATTCGATCTAGCCATTGAGATTGGCTTGGTTGAACCAGCTCAACCCAGGGGGCTCGTCGGAGAAGACAACCTCGAGCAAGAGAGAGGGCGGCTCGACGGTGGCCGGATCTGACTAGGAAACGGTCAGGGAAGCGTTGCAACAGTGAGAGGACCCCGGATCTGGAGGCAATCGGCAGAGGTCATTGCGTGAATCCCCTGGTTTAATCACAAGCCACACACGGGCCAACACAGATATAATAACATATATCTAGATTAAGATTAAAATAATTGATTTATCGAAATCAAACCAGAATATACAACTAAGCTTGAAAAATAATATCTTTCTATCAAGGCGTCTGATTGACATGAAACTTGATATGTCGACTGAATGGCATACCCCGAATCACATATCCAAAAATTGGATCAATCGGATAAACGAAAATAGATGAAAAACTATAATTTTGGTAAAAATCCAGATCTTATAAACCAATCAAAATCCCTTAAAAAATAACTTGGATTGAAACTAAACCTTGCAAATCATACCTAAATATGACCAAGATAATCTCCTCCAAAAATCAAATCAATTGGATAATGAAAAACCACTTAATATTTCTAATTAAACTGATTGCCCTGTTCTACACAGCCTGGCCATTTAATTCACTACAAATCGTACATAAATCCTAAAATTATGAAGTCGATTGGAAATGAAAGATAACGCATATATCTACAACGTTCATGTAGACGATAAACTGAGATCATGCACACGAAGCTCGGATATCAAGATAGAACATTGATGTTCTAATTGAATCAGAAAATTCGAAAATATTTCGATGGAAACATGCTTAAATCCATATCAAATCAAACCAAAATCCATCCAGACTTAAATCAGTTTATAAGAAACCCTAAACGCATCTCATAGCATAGATTAATTGAATAAATAATCATCTAATAAGCCAAGAACACCTAAAGCCTAAAGTAAGAATCCTACTAAACTATGTTTAATCCACGTTTAATCCTCGATTAAACTGTGCAAGGAAGTTGTAGGGTTTCTCCCCTAGCAGATGGAAACCTCTCCAAACGCCTGCGACGAGTTATCCCAGCGGATCGAAGAAGAGAATACGAAAGAAGAAGAAAAGAGGAAACAGAGCTGCCCGCATGTTCTTATAAGCTCGCGACCGATCGATCGTCCCAATAGCCGATCGATCATCCCAATAGCCGATCGATCGTTCAAGGACTGATCCCACGGACCGATCGATCGATGATCCTATGTCGGTTCAGCCGACCTTATCCAGATACGTCAAAGGCGGTGCCGACATCGAGCCCGACCGATCGATCGTCTAGGGACCGATCGATCGTCCGAGGCATGATAGTTGTCCTAAAGACAAGTTGTCGTGCCCGAGCTCGGATCTTCTGATCTCAAGCCCCATCTAAGGTTCTAACAAGCACAAATAACAAACAAAAGGGTTGTGTGTGTACATCACAGGTGTGGAACCAACCGCCAAGGTGCAATTTACCAAATTGCCCTTGGGGTCTTCGCGATCAGCCCGATTGGGAAACAAGGCCAAACGAGTCAGACCCTCGACCTAACGCGGTCGGACCCGGTTGGAAGTACAGGTCCTCATAGAAATACTATGCAACATATAAGGATTTGAAGAAAATACAGGAAGAAAAATTAGATGTCATGCATAGGATTGACACTTTAGAAAAAGAAAACAAATGCATGCTAGATAAAAATACTTGTGACACTCATGACACACTTGAGATGGAACTCAATGACACTATGAGCTCACTATATTGAAAACCCAAATTATGATATGCAAAATGAACTCATCAACTTGAGAAAATCTAAGAGAGATCTCACCCTTAAGGTTGATGACATGAGGACTACTCTATCAAAATTCATGAAGAGTAGAGATAAGCTTGATGAGATCCTTGATAGTTAACGGAGCTCTTTAAACAAGGAAGGAATTGGCTATAACCCTAGGAAGATCAACAAGCAAAAGAAGTCTAACTTTGTTAAAGCTTCTTCTAATCCTCCTAAGGTAGAACAAGCACCCACTTGTCACTATTGTTGCAAAGTAGGTGACACGCCTTGAAAAGTGTCGTTACCTTAACAAGGACGCCAAAATTACAAATTTATAATCAAACTACTAACTAACTACTTTATAGGTAGATAGCAATGAGTCCGAGTCGAATCCACAGGGAACTAATGGTTTAAGTCGTATACTAGGTATAATTCCTAGCCAAGGAGTTGGGAAAAAGATAATATTTTGGATTTTTATCAAGAACTAAACAAATACGAAAAGAGTACTAATAGATAAGATAATGCCAAGGAACTCTAATCAATAATAAAGAACTTACTAGGTATTCCTAAGATAAGAGCAGATAAATCAACTTAGATGATTTCATATAGTCGATAGGTGAATGGCTAGAATTCCTACCGCTCAACGAAGACGTCGGGGATAATATCAAGAATGGATATTGGTAAATAATCAAGATGGTTCTAGCACCTTGAGATCGCCTACTAGAATGTATCAAGGATTAGAGTTAACCTAGTGGTTCTGGCACTAGCATTGTGGTTCTAGCACATACGAAACCCCTAATCTCGAATAATGATGAATAACGGATTAAGAAGCGGTCATAATGGTTCTAGCATTATGTGTAATGGTCCTAGCATTACAAGGCCTTTAATCACGAGAAGGAAATCCTCACATCCATGGTCCTAGCATAGATGTTTGATGAGAATCCCTAATCTCAAGCCCTAACATGCACAAGACCTAAATCTAGGGCATATAGGAACAAATCATTCATCTAACATATAATAATAATCACACCAATAGATAAGAACATAAAAACAATCCATTCAATCATCAAACGTATGATTTACAACTCATAATCTATAGAAAACCCTAATAAATAACTTTACTACATCGTAGAATCCCAAAGCTAGGGTTTAGGTACTCATCTTAAGAAGAGGACACCTTGATGAAGGTTGTTGAAGCCATCCATCCATGGATCTTCTCCCAAAGATCTAACCTAATTTGTGGGAAAGAAACTAAGAGAAACCCTAAGAGATGACGAAAATTCGGCCATGGAAGGCTGCCAAAACGCCCCCAAAGAAGGCTATTTATAGCCTAAGACAAACCCTAACTCGGATTAGTCAATTTCCTTTTATTTTTCCCGCAGCGCCCAAGGAGATCGATCTCCTTTGGGTTGAGATCGATTTTCTTCACTTCGGGAACTTCAAAAACTGGAATTTGCCCGACCCAGATCGATCTGCATGGGAAGCAGATCGATCTGGTTTTCCGTAAGTGCTTCTTCTGCACCTCTGTACTAGAAATGGCATATCTTCCTCTAGGAAACTCCAAATCACGAACCGTAAAAAGTTCTGGAATCTAGACTTCAAGAGCTTTCCAACCATATATAGTACATCATCTGGTTCGTCCTGAGCAGGTACAGTTTTGATGTCAAAGATGGTTCATCTTTGCTCCTTTGCTCTTTTGCTCCTAGCAGGTTCTTTATTTGTTCGTTTTAGCACCAGACTTGATCTAATCTTCGTTGAGGGTCCTTAAGCCTGAAATGGGGAAAAGACAATCAAAATAGCATTGCTCGGAGACTAACGAGACCTAGTTAAAAGGGTGATTTGTGCACTTTTCACGTCTTATCACACCCCCCAACTTGATCTTTGCTAGTCCTCGAGCAAAGCAAGATAAAAATAAACATAAAGCAACTAAACCTAACTAGCCACTTTCGTAGGTCTCACGATTACACTTAGCATGTGTAACAAGCCTTTAAACCCCTGGGTGGCCCCAGTGGAGGAGTTATAGTCTCCTGAGGGTTTCTAGTGATGATACCCACAAACATCTATACATCCCCTTGACATATCATCAGAACTCAATTATAATATTCATTAACTCTAATGCATCAAATAGAACTAATATTCATGAATGTATTCTTTAATTTACAGACCCATAAAAGTAGAGTAAATACAAGCATGTCATAACACACTTCCAATACTTCAACATATTTAATCATAATTCAAGAATAACCTTAACACTCCAGTGTCTGAATAAAGTTCCACATGCATCAGAGTCTCCATTATATCCAAGCATTCAACTGTTCAAGATCAACATTCTAAGCATGCACATATTTTCCACTATCACATAACAATATCTGTTCTTCTTTTTTTTTCAGACACATACTTTTTTTCTTTAGGAAATTCAACCGTTTTACGCGAACAACATGCTGGTTAGGCACCCTGCCCGGTTACTAGGTATGAAATCCTTCTTCTTTTTCCATTTCTCTTTTTTTTCATTTTCTTTTTTTTTCAGGTAATTCAACTGTTTTACGCGAACAGCACGCTGGTTAGGCACACTGCCCGGTTACTAAGTTGAAAACCCTACACTTTCAGACATATACTTTTTGTGAACAGAAAATTGCATGTGTTCGTGTATCTTCTGTGACATGACAGAGAACAATAAATCTATCCCAGTCTTAGACTCAGAATCTAATTTCAGATCTTCAACATGTGAAAGTGCTCAGTGCATTAGGATATGTCAAGTTATCCCTAAATCATTGTAAAAGTGTTAAAGTATAGAGATAATGCCATGCATAGCTAAATTTGCTAGACTTTATATGACATATAAATTTCCGAACAAATCATCGAATAGATTTCTAAATCATGCATCTTTATCAATAAAAATCATAATGTCATTCTTTTGACATGTTTAAGGGGATGTATAATAGACATGAATTCCCTAAGAATCATAAACATAAATTCTAGAATTCTACCCCCCAACTTAAATGTAATTGTCCTCAATTACACTAAGTCATAAAAATAAAGCAAGGTATAAAGGGTAGAGATCACCATAAGATCGTGTCAGAATAGTCGTCTTCCACATTATAATCACCACCTCGCCCACACAACGGAAACATCGCCACCGACAAAATGCATGTCTCTAGAAAATATGATCTATATTTGGCATAAATATCCGCCCATGAGCAATGTACAAAGGAACACCTGCCACAAAAATACCTTTCCAAAGAAAAATCAAATAGAATAAATGGAAAATATATCATGAATAGCAAAAAGGCATATAAATTATTAAAAATTTCGGCAGAGTCTCCTTTGTATTTTTTGAATATTTAGCCTGTACAATCCTTCATCCACATAATTTAAAATATAGACATTAAAATATATTAAATCATCCATGCGCAACACCAAAAATATTCAGCATCAATAATATTGTCCTGATTGATGATCGCGACCGTCCGATCGGAAAATGGATCACTGTAGCCTCTGGATCATGTATGGCAGCCAATGGACGGCTGAGAGCTCGCCGGAGGTGAATTGACGGTGAAACTTCATCGTCGGAGGACGAGAAGGGCTGGGATAGAATCGTGGAGGGGCAAGGAGTTTACTGGTAAAGTCTGATCAAGGAACGGAGGTCCTCAGGTGGTAGATCGGTGATGGGCGGATCGGAGGAGACTGATAGCCGGAATTGGATTCCGATGATCGGAGCTTCAATCGAGGTTGGCAAGGATCGAGGAAGGATCGTGGAGACCTAAGGAACTCACCTATATGATTTATTTCAAGAATTGGAGCTCCAGGAGGCGAATAGAAGATGGTCGGAGAGGTTGAGACCGTCGGTGGTGGACGCCGGCGATCCGAGCTGCAAGCTTGAGTTTTGATGGGTGGGAAGAGTTCGTGGCAGCCGGAGGACACTTCTGGAGGTGGCTAAGGGCGTTGGGAAGCAGTGGAAGAGGTGATCAGAGATGGCCGGTGAAACAGGGGAGGCTCACCAGCTTCGGAGGAGGTGATGTTAAGGGAAGAAGAGGACGGGAGAAGGTATAGGAGAAGATGGCGGTGATGTAGGTGTTGGTTTGGAGGGACGGGGATGGGCGGAGAGACGGCGACGGGCAGCGGTCGGCGACGGCTCGGGGACGAGCCGGGACGACGAGCCCATGGCTCGCTGGTGAGCCGCGACGAGAAGGAGAGAGAAAAACTCGAGGGAAAAATAAGGAAAATTCTAGAAAAAAAACGAAAACAAATGGGAAAAAATCATGGAAAAAAAAAACATAAAAATTAAGGAAAATTCAAAAATCCGAAAAAATACTGGGTTGCCTCCCAGGAAACGCTCAGTTTAACGTCGCTAGCTCGACGTTATACTAAATATACTGAAATTTGGGTGGTCGATGATTCCATGTAAAGAAATACATAGATTTAAGAATAGAGAAAACATGCAGACATGATTTATTAATGAAGAACAGATGGTCCAAGGCAAAATAAATCATTAAAAATTTTAGCCAATGGTCGATCATCATCCTGCAAATCATGTGAATCAGTAAATTGGTCCATCATCAAATAGGCTTTTGGTGGTCGATGGGTGAAAGTAAAGAAATACATGTTCCTAAGAATGGCGAGGAGGTGCAAACATGTTTTATCAAAGAATAAAGAAGGATTCATGGCAAACAATTCAGTAAAAGTTTTAATCATGGGCCAATTGTCATCCTTCAAGCCATGAATTTCAATAAAAAGATCCATCCTCAAGTGGTCTTTTGGAGGTCGATGATTTGAGGTAAAGAAATACATGGTCCGAAGAAGGGTAAAGCCATGCAAACAAGCTTCGTCAAAGAAAAAGGGAATGTCCGTAGCAAACAAAGTTCTAGAAGGACGAGAAGTCGGCATAAGATCTTCGATGAAGTTTCGATAAAAATTGGCATGGTCTCTAATCGACACAAGGTCTAACCTCCCAGAATGTTCCACTAGTGTGGATGGCATGAATGGTAAAAGCTCAAATTGAGATTTTCTATGAAAGGTCTGGCTAATATCACTAGATTCATCATTATCATTTAAACAAAGCAAAACACCATCATCATCCGACACGTCAAAGACCGGTAACTTATCATTATATGTACTTTCATCACCATAATCATCAAAAATCGGTAAAATATCACTCGCATATGATGCCTCAAGTACAGACTCATTATCATTAAACATATCATTCACCGGTAATGACTTATCATCCTGAACATTATCATCAATAGCATACTCAAACACCGGTAAGTCCTCATGAAACATATCAATGACATCAAATGCGGGTAATATCTCTTTTTTAACATCATCATTAATTTGTTCATCGGTAACCGGTGAGTTATCATAAACTATACCACCATCACATGCCTCAAAATCATTAACCGGATAAGCATTATCAACATCATCATTAATCGTAGGAAGCTCTAAGTCACACATGCTTTCATCACTATCATCATCATCATGAACAATATGAGGCAGTTGTCCATTCAACCATTTAATATGTGCCGCCGACCAGAAATCATCAATAATATCCTCACACACCGGCGAAACATCATTCAACTCATCATGAACATGTGAAGTCTCATTAGGGATCGCATAATTGCATGTGTCACTAACATTGGTAACTTGGGTATCACAAGTATCATCATTAGAACTAGGAAGTATCGACTCATTCCCACACTCATCAGCCTCATCATCATTTGAATCCATCAAAGAAGCTAGTTGTCCAATTCGGGCTTCCATATTGGCTAATAATTGTGAATGAGAATGTAGGATTGGTGTTAGTTCCTCAAAAGTCTCTAAAGCTTTAAGAATCCTTTCCTTTACAGCTGGATCTATTTGTGGTTGTGGTGCAAGGGGAAGGGATGGCTCATACCAATGTTGGGGTGGTGAGTATTGTGGTTGAGAAGGATAAGACGGTTCAAAACTAGGTGCATAGTGCGGGTTAGGATAGTCACCTTGAGGTTGAACATTCGGAGGATAGTAACCTTGGTATTGCCAATTGGGGTATGTATGACTACTCAAATTCGGATCATAAGAATATGCATGCAAATCATAAGCGGGATTTGAACAATCATATGTGTCATTAACATAAGCGGGTGTATGACTAAATGGTAAACAATAATCATGTAATGCATCACCTGGTGGCATATACTTATCGGCCATGTATATCAATCAAAACAATCAAGGATCACACCAAAAAGATAGAAATACGTTACAGTGGATGGTCCAAGAATGAGACGCCCGTCGTCGCTTAGATGTTGTCAAATCTCGCACGGCGGTGTCTTCTATCAACACAAAGATATAGAAATGTTAGCACAAATTCTATTTTTGTATTTTTAAATTTTAATTTTTTTTATGATTTTCGTTTTTTTTTTTTGATAAATAAATAAGAACAAAAGAAACAACTAGTTGAAAGCAACTACACTAAGTAAACAACTTAAAACCCTAATTAATTCCCCGGCAACGGCGCCAAAATTCTGACACGCCTTGAAAAGTGTCGTTACCTTAACAAGGACGCCAAAATTACAAATTTATAATCAAACTACTAACTAACTACTTTATAGGTAGATAGCAATGAGTCCGAGTCGAATCCACAGGGAACTAATGGTTTAAGTCGTATACTAGGTATAATTCCTAGCCAAGGAGTTGGGAAAAAGATAATATTTTGGATTTTTATCAAGAACTAAACAAATACGAAAAGAGTACTAATAGATAAGATAATGCCAAGGAACTCTAATCAATAATAAAGAACTTACTAGGTATTCCTAAGATAAGAGCAGATAAATCAACTTAGATGATTTCATATAGTCGATAGGTGAATGGCTAGAATTCCTACCGCTCAACGAAGACGTCGGGGATAATATCAAGAATGGATATTGGTAAATAATCAAGATGGTTCTAGCACCTTGAGATCGCCTACTAGAATGTATCAAGGATTAGAGTTAACCTAGTGGTTCTGGCACTAGCATTGTGGTTCTAGCACATACGAAACCCCTAATCTCGAATAATGATGAATAACGGATTAAGAAGCGGTCATAATGGTTCTAGCATTATGTGTAATGGTCCTAGCATTACAAGGCCTTTAATCACGAGAAGGAAATCCTCACATCCATGGTCCTAGCATAGATGTTTGATGAGAATCCCTAATCTCAAGCCCTAACATGCACAAGACCTAAATCTAGGGCATATAGGAACAAATCATTCATCTAACATATAATAATAATCACACCAATAGATAAGAACATAAAAACAATCCATTCAATCATCAAACGTATGATTTACAACTCATAATCTATAGAAAACCCTAATAAATAACTTTACTACATCGTAGAATCCCAAAGCTAGGGTTTAGGTACTCATCTTAAGAAGAGGACACCTTGATGAAGGTTGTTGAAGCCATCCATCCATGGATCTTCTCCCAAAGATCTAACCTAATTTGTGGGAAAGAAACTAAGAGAAATCCTAAGAGATGACGAAAATTCGGCCATGGAAGGCTGCCAAAACGCCCCCAAAGAAGGCTATTTATAGCCTAAGACAAACCCTAACTCGGATTAGTCAATTTCCTTTTATTTTTCCCGCAGCGCCCAAGGAGATCGATCTCCTTTGGGTTGAGATCGATCTTCTTCACTTCGGGAACTTCAAAAACTGGAATTTGCCCGACCCAGATCGATCTGCATGGGAAGCAGATCGATCTGGTTTTCCGTAAGTGCTTCTTCTGCACCTCTGTACTAGAAATGGCATATCTTCCTCTAGGAAACTCCAAATCACGAACCGTAAAAAGTTCTGGAATCTAGACTTCAAGAGCTTTCCAACCATATATAGTACATCATCTGGTTCGTCCTGAGCAGGTACAGTTTTGATGTCAAAGATGGTTCATCTTTGCTCCTTTGCTCTTTTGCTCCTAGCAGGTTCTTTATTTGTTCGTTTTAGCACCAGACTTGATCTAATCTTCGTTGAGGGTCCTTAAGCCTGAAATGGGGAAAAGACAATCAAAATAGCATTGCTCGGAGACTAACGAGACCTAGTTAAAAGGGTGATTTGTGCACTTTTCACGTCTTATCAGTAGGTCATATTGCAATTACTTGCTATCTCACGAGACATGCACTAACACCTTTTGGACACAAAGGCATACTTTATCTATGCATATATCTAGAACTAATGCTAAAGGACCCAAAAAGATTTGGGTACCAAAAATCAAGATTTCATTTTGATTTGTAGGAGTGCTTGAGATCCATGATCAAGACCAATTCAAAAGTCAAATTGTGGTACATTGATAACGGATGCTCAAGACACATGATCGGTGAGAGATGCATGTTCTCCACATTTCAAGCCAAGGATGGAGGAGTAGTGACCTTTGGAGATAATGACAAAGGAAAACTTATCGGAATTTGTAATATTGGTAAAACTTCCTCCATCAAAACTGAGAATGTTTATTAGTAGAAGGCTTGAAGCATAATTTACTTAGTATTAGTCGATTATGTGATAGAGGTAACAAAGTTATTTTTGAAAATTCAAAGTGCTATGTTAAAAATGCTCTTAGTGATAAAATCATGCTAGTAGGTCATCGTAGTGGTAATGTTTATACGTTTTATCTTGATGATCTTGTTTGCCATGATGATGTTTGTCTTAGTGCTTTAAATGATAATTCTTGATTGTGGCATAGAAGGCTTGGACATACACACATGGATTTAATATCCAAACTCTCTTAAAAAGACCTTGTTATTGGACTTTCCAAGATCAAATTTGAAAAAATAGGATTTGTGATGCATGTCAAAGAGAAAAACAAGTAAAATCCTCTTTCAAGCCTAAAGATGTAGTTTTCACCACAAGAACACTAGAACTCATTCATATGGACCTTTTTGGACCTATCAAACTAACAAACTTAGGTCGTAGCTCATATGGTTTTGTATTAGTAGATGATTACACTAGAGATACTTGGGTGATATTTCTTGCATATAAAGATAAAGCCTTTGAGGAATTCACCAATTTTTGTAGGAGAGTCCAAAATGAGAAATGTATTCTCATTACATACATTAGAAGTGACAATGGAGGAGAATTCAAGAACTCCATTCTAGAAAAGTTTTGTAATGACAACGGGATTTCTCATAACTTTTCATCACCTAGAACCCCTCAACAAAATAGTGTTATTGAAAGGAAAAATCATACTATACAAGATACGGCTAGAACTTTATTATCTGAGAATAATCTTCGTAAGTACTTTTGGGCCGAAGCGATTAATACTTCTTGTCATATGATCAATAGATTAACATTGAGGCCTATTTTGAAGAAAATCCCCTATGAGCTTTGGAAAGAAAGAATTCTGAATATTAGTTACTTTAGAGCCTTTGGATGCAAGTGCTTTGTCATGAACAATGTGAAGGATAATCTTGGGAAATTTGATGCTAGATCTGATGAAGGAATTTTCTTGGATATTCGAAGAGAAGCAAAAGTTATAGAGTTTTCAATAAAAGAATCTTAGTTGTTGAAGAATCAATGCATGTTACTTTAGATGAAATGATTAGATGTCCTACTAGAATTGATGATGAAGAGGATGAAATTCTTAACGACAAATCAAAAGAAGTAGTAGATGAGACACAAGATGATATTGAAGAAGTGAATGATAGATTTAAGAAATTTTTTGAAATTACTCATAGTGATCAACATCGTGATTTGCCAAAAGATTGGCAATATGCCTCTTCATTAACATCGATCAATGGTGAACCATCGATCAATAGTGATCAACATCGATCAATGGTGAACCATCGAAAGGAATCCAAACTAAATCTTCATTAAATGCTTGTGCCAATCTAGCCTTCATATCTCAAATTGAGTCCAAAACTATTGAGGAAGCACTAGAGGATGTTCATTGGATCTTAGCAATGCAAGAAGAGTTAAATCAATTTGAAAGAAATGAAGTTTGAAATTTGGTACCTAGACCTAATGATCATCCCGTTATTGGCACTAAATGGGTGTTTAGAAATAAAATAGATGAATCGGGGATAATTACAAGGAATAAAGATAGACTAGTTGCAAAATGCTTCAATCAACAAGAAGGAATTGATTTTGATGAGACTTGTGCACTGGTAGCTAGACTTGAGGCAATTAGACTACTACTAGTTTTTGCATCTTACAAAGATTTCAAATTATATCAAATTGAAGTTAAGAGTGCCTTTTTGAATGGTTTCTTAAAGGAAGAAGTATATGTTGAACAACTCCCCGGTTTTGAGGATCACAAGTTAGGGAATCATGTATTCAAACTCACTAAAGCCTTGTATGATTTGAAACAAGCTTCTAGAGCTTGATATGAAAGGCTCAGCTAGTTCTTAATAGATAATGATTTTTGTAAAGGAAAGATTAATACTACTCTATTTACAAAATCAAAAGGAGATGATCTTTTATTGGTTCAAATTTATGTGGATGATATCATCTTTGGATCTTCAAATGAAAAGCTTTGTGAAGAATTTGGCTTTTGCATGCAAAGTGAATTTGAAATGAGATGGGTGAACTCAATTATTTCCTTGGTTTACAAATCATGCAAACTCGAGGAGGGTTCTTTATTAGTCAAGCCAAATACACTAGAGACCTACTCAAGAAGTATGAGTTTAACCAATCCAAAATTTATAGAACCCCCATGAGTACAACACTCAAATTAGACAATGATGAAGATAGGAAACCCGTTGATCAAATACTTTATAAACGAATTATTGGCTCCTTACTCTATTTGACCGCAAGTAGACCGGGCATCATGCTTAGTGTTTGCCTTTGTGTTAGATATCAATTTTGTCTTAAAGAATCTCATTTGGTTGCGGTCAAGAGGATCTTTAGGTATTTAATAGGAACCCAAAACTATGATTTGTGGTATTCTAAAAGATCATCTTTTGATCTAATTAGCTACTTCGATGCGGATTTTGTCGGATGTAAACTTGATAGAAAAAGCACAAGTGAAACATGTCATTTTCTTGGTCATGCACTTGTTTCTTAGTTCTCCAAGAAGCAAAGTTCAGTTGCCTTATCCACCGCCGAAGCGGAATACATCGAGACAGATAGTTGTTGTGCACAATTACTTTGAATGAAAATGCAATTGGTAGATTACAACATAGATGTAGGCAAAATTTCCATTAGATGTGACAATACTAGTGCCATAAGCCTATCCAAGAATCACATCCAACACTCTAGAACAAATCATATAAAACTTTTACACCATTTCCTTCATGATTATACACAAAAAGGAGATATTTCACTTGAATTTATTAGCACCGAGTATCAAATTGAGAATATTCCAACCAAATCCTTAAGTGAAGACATGTTTCTATATCTACTAAGGGAGCTTGGGATGTCAAATGGATGTCCAAAAAGATAAACTCAAAGAAAAAGGTATGGCCACCTTTTATCTACTATTTCATCCCATGTCCAACTTGAATGCTAAATTTTGATTTATTGAACAATTTTGATGTTTGATGAGTTTTTTTAGCTTATAATATTCAGTTACATGTGTATGCAAAGTTTTGTGATGTTTCAATTAAAAAATAATTTTATTTTGAATTTCAAAATTCATTTTCTGGAACTGACGGTCGATCCAGACTTTTTGAAGGTCGATCGTGAGTACATTTTTCTTTGTATTCACATATCGCGCTTGATGGTCGACCACCAACTTCTAAGGGTCGACCGCCACGGATCGTGACAAACTTAAATGAGGGCTTTTTGGTCATTTGTCACATCTCCCCTTATATACCCTCTCCCATGATCAAACACCTATTGTCCTCGCTTGACCGTGCCCTAGCTCCTCTCGACCTCTCCCTCGTCCGTCGCTCCTCACCTCCGTCACCCTCAAACCCTAATCTACCCTCATCATCATGTCTCGCACCAAGAATGCGGCACCTGCTCCACCCGAGGTAACAAGTCAAGCCAGAAAAAGGAAGAAGCAAGTCACAGCAAAGAGCGGAACGAAGAAAAACAAAGGTTCACTTCAAGGATCAACATCTACATCAACCTTTGATGAATATCTCTTCCTAAACAAGGATAGTTACAACTCTTGGCCCGATTTTAAGGATAAACTAGTGGTTTCGGGTATAGTTCTTAAGATGCCCATAGGAAAGGAATATGTTGTTGAAAGATTGTTCACAAAATTGGGGTGGAAGGAGTTCTTAGAGTTGCCCAAGTTCATGTATCTCGAAATGGTTCGATATTTTTATTGCAATATCATTGAAGACATTGATGATGAAGAAAATGTGGCCATTAGTAGCTATGTTTATGGCAACGAAGTCAAAATTGCAATTGAATGGTTGAATGAGATACTCAATGCACCAACTGAAGGAGTGTGCACCTATTTTACTTCATATGAGAATCTCCCAAAATTTCATAGGGATAGGCAAGGGAGAATGATACGAGGTCAAACCGAGCCATTCCAAGAAGGGACCCACATCCTTGCTTGGGCGGGCCCAACACGAAGGAGTTGGCTGCAACCAGGTCCCTGTGGAGCAGGTTGAGCCAAGCCGGCCTTAGGGATTCCTATTTCCTAGCTAGTTTGCTTACTTGGTTGATTTCCTAGTTAATAGTTATCTTGATTGAGTTAGTTTTCTAGTTTGAGTTCAGTTTATGCTTTGCTTTATTAGTTCCTATTATGAGTCCTAGTTATTAGGAAGTTTGAGTTATGATTGAGTCTTAGTATGAAAGTATTATTACTTGCTGATTAAAGCAAAGTAGTTCTTTAGTTGGATTAGAACTCTGTTAATGCCTCTATAAAAGGCCCTTTATAGTTTGTATTAGGTCATGGATGAATTATGATGAATAAAGTAGAGTTATTAGTAGAATAATCTTAGGAGTAGATGTAACCCTAATTCCACCAACTCCACCAGCAACCTTCACTTCCCTTCCCTACCGTCAGATCCCTTCTCCACCACCGGCCTCCGCCGTCCGCTGCCATCTTCCGCCGCCATCAAGCTTCCCTCCTTCTCCGTTGTCGTCCACTCCTCCGTCGTCCAACCCCAAGTCCCCGGCGTTCCCCTTGGCTGTCGTGCTCCCCTCCGCCACCTCATCACCGCTGCCACGTTCTCCAAGGCTTGGATCCCCCAAGGGTAGCCGACCAATCATTGAGGAAGCTACGAGATAATCCTCTTCCTCATCCGTCTCTCTCCTCCGGGTTGAGCCTTCCTCGTTGAATATCTAGGGTGCTTCTCCTAAAACCCTAAAGGCATCTCTCGACCTAGTCATAGCTTTGGTTAAGGAGGAGCTGAGACCATGTACGAAAGCCATCTTAGGGTGCATCGTATAAGAGAAGGACCATCCTTAGACCTAGTCGAGTTGACAAATTTTCCATTGAATTAAATGATCTAAATCAAAACTATGGGGAGCTTGCCCACTTCCTATGATCAAATTTATTTCCTAAGGTTGGCCACCATGATCACTTGAAGCACATTCATGCCTATATCCTTCTGTGAGGACATGTCCCTCTACCCCTATGGCTCGTTGCAGACCGTAAGGGCAATTTGGTAAATTGTGCATTGTTGGTTTGTTTCACACCCGCGTGTGCACACACTGACCATGTTTGTGTTAATATTTGATTAGAAAGGTTAGGTGGACTCGGGATCGAAAGATCCGGGCTTGGGCTTGAGTTTTAGCCCAAGTCTAGCTTTCTGCACCTAAGGGATCGATCTTTCCTAGCTAGAAGATCGATCTTTTAATGCCAGAAAGTCAAGGTGCGATCGTCATGAAGGATGAGGAAAGATCGATCATTCATAGGTCGGTTCGTTTGTCTATAAAACGGACGTAACCCTCTTCCTTGAATCCCTTTTGAAATCCGCGTTCTTAAGCTCAGAGCTGCCGGATTTTGAAGAGATTTTGGATGATCCAAGGCCTTGTAGTTGGGATTGAAGTTGCTCTAGGCTAGGTAGGGATCCTACCTACGTTTGTTTTCCGGTTTTTTGTGAGTTTGAGTTCATTGTGATATTCTTTTACTTAGATCTTGATGCATGCTTTTTAGTTTGTAGTGTTTCCACCAGTTTTGGACTCATGGTCCTTCGTACTATCAGATCCCAAGGTTTTGTGGGATTTGGTGGAGTTTTCCGATGGTATTTCTCGCCGGAGGTTTGCCGGAGAACCCAACAAGATCGATCTTTCTAGGAGAAAGATCGATCCTTCATTGTTAGTCATGCTGAGCCCGAGCATGATCGATCATCTGGTGAGGATGATCGATCTTTGTGCCTTGGGTAGCATGGGATCCCCTTTGTCGCGAGGAGGATCGATCTTCCTGGGAGGAAGGATCGATCTTCCTTGGCGCGACAAAGAGGGTGCCCTCTGTCGCGAGGATGATCGATCTTCCTGGGAGGAAGGATCGATCTTCTTTGGCTCGACAGGAAGGGAAGGCTCTTCATTACTTGGAAGATCGATCTTTCCTTAGGAAAAGATCGATCCTTTGGTGGCAGAGAGAAGTTTTCGTTGGTTTTGCCTGCGGGGCTTTGTATGTACAGTTTTCTTACAACTTTATACCTTGTATATATTCTTAAGCATGTTAGCCCCATATTAGGGGCAGTGGTGAACCAGGAGAGTGATGACTCATGGGATGTTTAAAATAAGTGGGCGAGTAGCCCTATTGCTTTCCATAACCTTGCATGCCGGCGTGCGCCGAGGGCTTTTACCTGCTTGGTTTGTCTCTGTTGTTTGCGGGGTTGTTTCCCGATGCAAGTTGCTGGTAAACTGGCTGGCAGTTGGTGGTGTGCCACTGCAGTAGTTTCAGACCTTAAAATACATGTTCACCACCCCGGGCCGGCAGAGTGCCGAGCCCATACCTTGTTATGCTATCATCAAATCCTGCTGCATGCTTAACTGCTTATATGCGTATGTTCATCGCATGCATCTCTGTTGTGCATTAGTTGCATGGTTAGGGCATGGACGATCTGTGGGTCGCCGTCCCTAGGCTTGGAAGCTCGGGATTTAGCCCTAGGACCAGAGTTGGCTAGTTTGGACCCGGTTTGAATTGTGGTGTACAATCAAATTCGATGATAGACCTAGATGATTGGTACACCTGTTGCTTGGTGATTGTAGAGGTCGTGTCGGTCTCGAGTCGGATGCTGAGGTGTAGCAGGTATCCCACTGTGTTGACTCTTGAGTAGAGGGGTTGCCTACTCAGCGGTGCCATTTTCCGCATGTAGTGTCGTTCTCTTCTTGTAAGCCAGCAGTGTTAGTTCCTGCTTACTAAGTGTGACCCATCATGTGAACAGTTCTTCTGGAAGACCATGATCGTGGACCGCGGTGGGTTATGGGACCTCTGTATACATCTAGGTCTTACTTGAGGGTGACACTGTTGCGTTTCCCTCTTTCTTCTGTGTGTCGTAGTGTAGTTTCTCTGTTGAGCTTAGTTGCTCACTCCTACCCGGGCTGCGTTTTGCAGGTGCAGGCGTTAGCTCCTCTTTGGTGGCCCCTACCGGGCAGTTGGTCGGCGGTGCGGCGACGCCAGGCGGAGTCTGAGAGGTGGCGATCTTTTACTGCATTAAACCTTTGTTAGTTAGCCTCCCACGGGAGTGTTATATGTTGTACTTGATCTTCCCCTCTCCGATGATATGTATATTTAACTCTTTGGATTTATAATCTTGGGTTCGAGGCTTGTTAATTTATTGTTATTTAATTGAGGGTGTTTTGGTGAACTGTTTAGGGAGACCAATAGGTTAGAGCATCTCCAACACTGGCTGCAAAAATGCAGCCAGTGTTGGCCCTATTTGCTGCAAAAATGCAGCATTGGAGGTGATACACTCCAATGCAATCAGCTCTAAAAAAAAGATTCTATTTGCTATATTATTTTATAGTTATTGTAATTAATAATAAAAGAGAGGGTATAAAATACAAAATATATTATATAATTAACTATAATATAGAAAACATTATAAAATTAACTAAAATACAGAAAAAAATACATAATTAACTAAAATATAGAAAAAAAAATTACATTTCATCAATTAATAATAAAAAAGAGTGCAGAAAATAAAAAATACTAATATTCCTGCAGATCATCACCGAATTCACTGTCACAAGATAATAATAAAAAACAATATTTCGCAATGATGCAAGAAGCATGCCGGAAAGATGTGGAGCGGGCATTCGGAGTTCTTCAATCAAGATTTGCCATTGTTAAGGTCCCAGCACGTTTCTGGGATAAACGTGTGTTAAATGATATCATGACTGCTTGTGTTATAATGCATAATATGATTGTCGAAGGTGAACGAGATGAAGATGAAAGTGATGTCATTTCTACTCCACCACGTATTCAGCATGTTGATGAGATGGAGGCAAGTGAATCCGAACGATTTCGTCAGTTTCTTAATCGACATAAAAAGATCAAGGACAAAGAAGCACATTTTGCACTTTGAAATGCACTGATTGAACATTTATGGGAACGACATGGCAATGAAGAGATGTAACGTTTTTATCTATATTCAATGTTTTTCACGTCTTAATGCATATTAAATTAAAATTCTCAATGTTTAGTGTGTAAGATTTGTCTTCATTTTAGTATTCTGCACAAATACCTTTAAATAATGTAATTACAATTAGAATTAATTTTATTAAAAACTCACGTACTAATATATAATTTAAAAACCCAATGATGAAAAAAAAATAGTAAAAAAATAATTTATATACAATTAGATAAATAATAATTAAAAAGTATTCAATATTAGTCTTGTTTTGTAGGGATCGACAAGAGTTTTCTATTGATGTATTATTTATTTTAAATAAATTAGTAATTTTAAAGTTACACAAATTATTGTAGTTAGGGTACTTTAGATATAGGATATATTAGTAATTTAGAATTAAATGAGAAGAGTAGAAAGGGTAATTTTGGAATTATAAAAGTTATTAAATATCATTGCCGCATAAATGTAGCTCCCGGGGAGCTGCATTTATCCAGCTGGCTTTGCAGCCCGGTTGGATTGACATCGGGCTGCCCGGTTGGAGTTGCTCTTAGAGGGAAGCTTCGCCAAATTTTTCGCGTTTCGTTAGGTTCCGTGTGAGGACCCGTCCCTCTACTCTTGTGGCTCGTTGTAGACCGCAATGGCAATTTGGTAAATTGCGCCTTGTCGGCTTGTTTCACACCCGCGTGTGCACACACTGACTATGTTTGTGATAATGTTTGGCTAGAATGGTCAGTGGGACCCGGGATCGAAAGATCCGGATTTGGGCTTGAGCTCTTACCTAAGTTTAGCTTTCTGCACAAATAAGATCGATCTTCTTTGGCTAAGAGATCGATCTTCTTGTGCCAGAAAGTCAAGCTGTGATCGTTATGAGAGATCGATCTTCTCTTGAGGAAAGATCGATCCCTCATAGGTCGGTTCGTCCGCCTATAAAGCGGACGCAACGGATTTCTTTAAATCCTTTTGAAATCCGGGTATCTTGAGCTCAGATCTGGCGATTTTGAAGGAGTTTGAGAACAATCCAAGGCCTTGTAGCTTGGATTGAAGCCGGTATTGCATAGGTAGGGATCCTACCTACAATCTTTCAGGTTTTTGGAGTTTTTCCGGTTTGATTGTGATCTTTTGCTTAGATCTGTTAAAATACATGTTTGTTTTCCATGATTTCACCGGTTTTGAACTCGTGGTTCCTTGATCTACCAGATCCCAGAGTTTTGGGGGATTTGGGTGTATTTTCCGGCGGTATTTTCTCACTGTCCGGTCGCCGGAGAACCCATTCGGATCGATCTCCCTTGAGGGAAGATCGATCCCTTGAGGGGCGTCATGTCCAACCCGAGCAGGATCGATCCCTCGGCTGGAGAGAGATCGATCCTTGCCTAGGCGGATGTGGCGGGTTCCATGCCACGAAGAAGATCAATCCTTCTGGTGGAGAAGATCGATCTCCTTCGGTTGACAGGGACGAGTTTTCTCCAAAGTACTAAGAAGATCGATCCCCTTGGGAAGGGAGATCGATCTCTTAGTGGTTGAGGGGTGTTTTCAAGTGGTTTTTACCCGCGGGGCTTTTTATGACGGTTTTCTTTACTGTCTTATACCTGGTACATATGTTTAAGCATGTTAGCCCTATAATAGGGGCAGTGGTGAACCGGGGGAGTGATGAATCCCGGGATGTTTAGAATAAACGGGCGGGTAGCCCTACAGCTTTCCTTAGCCTTGCATGCCGGCGTGCACCGAGGGCTTTATCTGTGAGTTGTTGTTTGTGGGGCTGATTCCCGATGCATGTGTTGTGGCTGACTGCTGGCAGTTGGTGGTGGTACCACTGTTGCAACTCCTAGACCTTACTTACCTGTTCCCCACCCCGAGCCGGCAAGGTGCCGTTCCCAGACCTTGTTTGATATACGAATCACATACTGTTGCATGCTTATCTGTATATTCATGCGTGTGCTCATAACATGCATTATTTTATGCATAAGTTGCATCTATGTAGGATGTTGGCGGTGGGTTGATCGCCGATCCGGGGCTTTCGGGTAGTCTGGATCTAGCTTTAGGACCGTTGCGGGTAGCTTGGTCCAGGACACGATTTGCAGTATTCAGTCGATTTCGATGATAGGGTTAGATGACCTGAATACATGTGGTTTGATGTTTAGAGGTCGTGTCGACTCCAAGTTGAATCTGAGGTGTAGCCAGTGTCCGGTGTTCTTGACTCTTGGGTGGAGGTGTGCCTGCCCAGCGGTGTCCTTGCCCACCAAACAGTGTTCAGTGTCATGTTGAGAGTCTGCAGTATCTTGGGCCTGCGTTCACGGACTTCCGGTAGGGTTATAGGACCCTTGTATACGCCTAGGGTAGACTTGGGGGCAACACTGTTGTGTTCCCTCCCTTGTGAGTGTCGTAGTGTAGTGTCCCTGCTCAGCTTAGTGCTCACTCCTACCCGGGCTGCGTTTTGTAGGTGCTGGTGCTAGCTGTGAGGGCCCGTCCCTCCGACCTGGCTCGACCACGGGGGTCGAGGGTCGTTCTCCCTTTGATTTGGTTCCGCGTCGGGTACGATCGGGCAATCGTATGATGGTTTTTAGCCCCATGGGTATTTTCATAAATATGCCCCTGGTGATCATTTTCGCACCCGCGTTGCACACACGGCCTTGGATTGATGTATGTGTTTGATTAGAACCTTAAGGGTGCGTTCGATCGGGAAAGATCGAATCGGACGGCCGAGATCGTTTCAGGTCTGTATATATAGCTTGTCCCTTTCTCTCTCTTTCTTTTCTCCTTTGCTGTCGTTGTCTCCTCCCCCCCTCTCTTTCTTTCTCTCTCCTACGGCTGAGCTAGGGCTTGGAGATGCGAGCTTCGAGGGGAGGATCGTGGCGGCTTGACTGGTTGGACGCGTGGAGGAGCTGCCTTACTTGCTCAAGTAGGTGTTTCTATCTCGATCTTATGATCGGGTTCTCTTAAGATAGGTTTCTTGTACTTTGCTGTAGGAATACTTGTTAGAATGTTGTGGGGTTCTTTGCATGTGTAGTATAGCTTGCCTCCAGTATTCCTATCAACTGATTTCCGTATTTTATCGGATGATTTCCGTATTATTGCCGTTTTGTCGGTTTTCGGCCATTGAGACCTAGGTTTGAGATTTAACCATCAAAATCATGTTTTATTAGTACCATTAGCTTCTCCATCATCTTTTACGCATGCTTGCAAAGTTTCATCAACTACCAACTTGATTTGATCATTCAAATCCAAGAAATTGGATTTCCGGCACTGTTCTGATGAACTGTGCATTAGGCTCGACGGTCGATCGGTAGATCGACTGTCAAGCGTTGATACGCTTCTTCTGAGCCTGACGGTCGACCGTCGGATCGACCGTGGCATCTACCGTGCCCTCACGGTCGACCGTCGGATTGACCGTCGCATCGTCCGTCAGGCTCTGTCGCATTTTTGGTCTCCCAGGATCGATGCACCGATCGACCACGGGCTCCCTCTCTTTTTCCATTCCGCCTCACGGTCGACCGTCGCATCGTCCGTGAGGCTTTGTTCCGTTTTGAGCTTCCCAGGGTCGATGCACCGATCGACAGTGGCCCTTGTGTTTTTCCCTCGTTTGACCCCACGGTCAACCGTCGGATCGACCGTG
This sequence comes from Narthecium ossifragum, assembly GCA_963920575.1. NCBI lineage: Eukaryota > Viridiplantae > Streptophyta > Magnoliopsida > Dioscoreales > Nartheciaceae > Narthecium > Narthecium ossifragum. The sequence goes on from OY986965.1 coordinate 14,699,368, forward strand.
GCCTCACGGTCGACAGTCGGATCGACCGTCGCATCGACCGTGGGCCACTGAGATGTGTATTCTGGTTTCCTTTGATTGGTTTTCATTCATGGTAGATATCTAATCATGTTAGGGAGCATACACGAGGTTTTCTCAGGATTTCTTTCGTGATTTGGAATTGAATTGGGAGTTTAACCTCTTCGATGAATTTACGGCTTACACTTGCATTTAAATACTTGGTTGATAGTAGTTTAAATGTTTATCGCTTTCCCTAGCCGTTAGCTAACTATGAGTGTTAGCTAACGAGGTATTGTGAACCTTGGCCCGTTGCCGGCGAGTGCCGAGGGCTAATGTATAATTGTTGAACCTAAACTGATGTTGTGGCATGTAGAGACATCTAGGATAGATGTTTGCATAGGTTCATGCATTGTATGCATGAACCTATAGGATAGATGTTGTGGCATGTAGAGACATCTAGGATAGATGTTTGCATAGGTTCATGCATTGTATGCATTAGAGGCATATCAGGTTAGGCGGGCGATGGGTTGATCGCCGATCTGAGGCTCTCGGGTAGCTTGGATCTAGCCTTAGGACCGCAGATGGGTAGTGAGGATTAGGACGTGATCATAATTGGAATCTCTTGTTATCGAGGATTATCAAGAAGTCGGACTAGAATATTATCGTGCTTTGAGGATTAGAGGTCGTGTTGTCTTCCCAAGGCTAAGTGCTAAGGATGGATGTCGATGCGTTCCTAACATGGGTCCCCAAGGCATGGTCTTCCTTCTTGGGTAAGGGCAACCCTGCATGTTACTGTTCCGTGACCTCCTGGTAACTTGTACAGGAGAGAGGTTCCATGGCAAGCGACCTTGGGGCATCGACAGGGGTTGTAGGACCCGTGGCATTCCCTAGACTTGAGCGGGAAGACATCACTATTGATGTTTTCCTCCCTTCTGTGTGCCGTATAGTAGAACCCTACTGAGCTTATCGCTCACTCCTACCCGGGCTGCATTTGTAGGTGCAGGCGCCAGTTCTTTAGCAGTAGAGCCGGTGGGATCGGCCTTTGGCGGCACGAGTACTTCCAGAGGCGTCTGAGGTTGCTACAGGAAGACTGTTGTACTTTTTGATAGTTTTGTATATTATAAACATCTCGCGAGGATTTTTGGATTATTTGTATAATATCATTTCCCTTGGAGGAGTTTGATAAGAATATTGTATCAGATGTTTAAACAGTATAACTGGATGTATTTATAATTTGATTTATAGTTTACCTTTGGAATATGAATTGTTTAAGTTTATCCATGTTTTCCGCATTGTATCGCGCCAGTTGGAGATGAATAGTGATAGGAACCCTCACGCCCTGTCCTGGATGGGTTTTTTGGGTCGGGGTGTGACACTAGCTTTTCTTCGGTCGCCCCTACCGGGCCGGTGTTTGGTGACGTGGCGGCGCCTGGCGGTGCTTGAGGTACGGCGATCATCAGTTATACCCTTTTGTTTAGTTAGCCTCATACGGGAGAGATTTTATATAACTTTTATCCTGTTGAGGATTTGTATATATTTAGTTTTAGTCTTTGAGGTTTGTGATTGATTTGTATAATACATGATGATTATGAATTGTTAGGGAGACCACTATGATTAGAGGGAAACCTCGTCAAAAATTTCCGCAGTAGGTTAGTTTCCGGTTCGCGTCGCCCTGCCCGGTTGGGCCTACGCGGGTAGGGGCGCGACATTCCGGTTCGCGTCGCCAGGCCCGGTTGGGCTTTCGCGGGTCGGGGCGCGACACCTTCCATGCATGATTAGGGAGAAGCCTCAAAACTTAGGCTATATCATCATCAAAAAGATGCTTAACCTTACGGTTAGGCAATCCCTACCCTTTGGAGGACTCCTAACCAAAATCTTCCAAGCTCTTACCCTCCACCTTGCCATTGATGATAGAAGACCCATTGCTCAACCCTTCAGTAAATCCACCTATAAGCGGATGTTGAAAACCAAGCAAGGCTTAGGATTTATTGTTCATGACGATATGAGCAGCGATCAAGAAGAAGAGAATCAAGGAGAACATGATGAGAGAAATTTATGGGGAGAGGAAGGTGAACCAAGACTTCAAGGACATCAAGGTGAATCCTCCCATAGTCATTCAAGCCCAATATTATGGTGAAATCAAAACTTCCCAAGCAAAGATCACGCAGGATCAAGAAAAAGTGTTGAAGCAAAGACATCTTCACCTATATCAAGGATAAATTTCCACCTACTTCTTCCACACCTCCACTTGATTGATCCAAAAAGGTTTTTACGCGTACAAATTGTTTTTACTCGCATGAGAAAATTAACGACGCGTAAAAAAACATTTCTATGTGCAAAAGATTTTGTATGTGAAAAAATTATACGTTAATATTAATATATTTGGGGCCCGCTGATGCATGCCTCTGCATTGTCGATTGCCATGTGGATTGTCTTGGGTGGTTTAATGGATGGCCCATGCCATGGGAATACCATACCATCCATCTGATGTAAAAAGTCGGGGTACGATGGTCACGAAATATGTAGCTCTTGTTTTGCAAAAAAACATGCTCCGTCATTTAAATTATCGAAAGAGATTAGCATGGTCCTTTGGAAAAAAAAACTCATTTAGATCATGAGCACTTTATTTAAAGGAAAAGAGTACCTTTCGAAAAAGTTTGACTTGCAATTGTCGGACAATTTCCTATTAACTAATCAAATGTTGTGATCCTCTCCTCCTCATGAGTATGCAATGAATTTGGATTCAGTTAATGATAGTAATTGAATGTGGTAAATTATTCAAATCAAACTCTAACCCGAGTTTTTTTTATCTTTTTTCAAGGTAAATTACATTTTTGGACATTGTGGTTTGGGTCAAGTTTTATTTAAGGTCATGTAGTTTCAAAACTTTCATATCACTCCTTGATGTTTGGATTTTGTGCCAAATAAGGCCCTGAGCGCCAATGCTATCATGTAGGTTGACATATTTCCGTCCTAACTTTTAATAGTCGTTGTCATTGCGGGTTTAGGGTTTACACAACCCTTTTCATCCCGCTTTAAATGCCCTCTTCCGATTGAGAAATTCCTCCACAATGAGTCTTTGACCAGCAAGAATCCAATGCTAGATGCCAATACACCTATCTAGAATCACGTTGGTCGGCGATTTTACGACATTGCCTCAACCCACATAACGGTGTAGGCGCACTAGGCATGATTTGAAATGAAATTCAAATGTAAATGCCTTATTTGAAAGTTTTGGAACTATAAGGTTTCAAATAAAACTTGACCCAAACCACATGGTCAAGAGCTATAATTTATCCTTTTTTTAGGGTAAATTGCATTTTGATACCTCCAAGTTGCAAAAAGAGGAAACCTTGTACCTCAAAAAATTTCATTCGCTCAATGATGCCTCCAAGTTTTGAAACAACATCTTTTAGTGCCAAACCTCAAATGTTGTTACATGTGCTAACGACAAGCTTTATTTTTGACTTTTTTAAAATCTAATTTTAACTTTTTGACCACTACACGTGGCACAGAGAGAGAGATTTTGGGGAGAGAGAGAAGATGAGAGACCGAGAGAGAGAGGCGGTTGAGGAGTGGAGATCTTGAAGGGATTGAATGGCTTTCGAGACAAGGTGGGCGGCGGCGAGGCGGTTGAGGAGGGAGCAGAGGGGGAGGGGAGGAGGTGGGGCGAGGCTGGAGGACAAGATGGAGAGGGCCAGAGGGAACTCGAAGTGCTTCCCGACGATGTTGACAGTGGCAGCGAGGGTGGAGGGGGTGTGGGAGAAGGAGTTGGTGGAGACCCAACGGTGGTACTCGAGGGCGCGTGTCACACCCCGACCCAGAAAACCCATCCAGGACGGGGCGTGAGGGTTCCTATCACTATTCATCTTCAACTAGCGCGATACATTGCGGAAAACATGGGTAAACTTAAACAATTTATATTCCAGAGGTAAGCTGTAATTCAATTTATAAATACATTAAGTAGTACTGTCTAAACATTTGATTACAATTCTTATCAAACTCCTCCAAGGGAAAAGATATTATACATATAATCCAAAAATCCTCGAAAGATGTTTATAATATACAAAACTATCAAAAGTACAACAGTTATCCTGCAGCAACCTCAGACGCCTCTGGAAGTACTCGCGCCGCCAAAGGCTGATCCCGCCGGCTCTACTGCTGAAGAACTGGCGTCTGCACCTGCAAACGCAGCCCGGGTAGGAGTGAGCGATAAACTCAGTAGGGTTCTACTCTACGGCACACAGAAAGGAGGAAAACATCAACAGTGATGTCTCCCCGCTCAAGTCTAGGGAATGCCACGGGGTCCCACAACCCCTGTCGATGTCCCAAGGGCTCCTGCCATGAAACCTCTCTTATGTACAAGTTATCAGGAGGCCACGGAACAGTAACATGCAGGGTTACCCTTACCCAAGCAGGAAGACCATGCCTTGGGGACCCACGTCAGGAACGCATCGACATCCATCCTTAGCACTTAATCTTGGGAAGACAACATGACCTCTAAATCTCAAAGCAAAATAATATTCCAGTCCGACTACTTAATAATCCTCGATAGCATGAGATTCTGATTAAACAATCACGTCCTAACCCTGACTACCCAGCTGCGGTCCTAAAGCTAGATCCGAGCTACCCGAGAGCCTCGGATCGGCGATCAGCCCATTGCCCGCCTAACCTGACATGCCTCTAATGCAAACAATGTATGAACCTATGCAAACATCTATCCTAGATGTCTCTACATGTCACGACATCAGTTTAGGTTCAACAGTTATACAATAACCCTCGGCACTCGCCGGCAACGGGCTAAGGTTCCACAATACCTCGTTAGCTAACACTCATAGTTAGCTAACGGCTAGGGAAAGCGATAAGCATTTAAACTACTATCAACCAAGTATTTAAATGCGAGTGTAAGCCGTAAATTCGTCGAAGAGGTCAAACTCCCAACTCAATTCCAAATCTCGATAGAAATCCCGTGAAAACCTCGTGTATGCTTCCTAACATGATTGGATATCTATCATGAATGAAAACCAATCAAAGGAAACCAGAATACATAGCTCAGTGGCCCACGGTCGATCCGACGGTCGACCGTGAGACCAAACGAGGGAAAAGCATAAGGGCCACGGTCGATCGGTGCATCGACCCTGGGAAGCCCAAAATGGAACAGAGCCTCACGGACGATGGGACGGCCGATCCGACGGTCGACCGTGAGACGGAAGGGAAAGGATAGGAAGCCCGCGGTCGATCGGCGCATCGACCTTGGGAAGCTCAAAACGTGATAGAGCCTCACGGACGATGCGACGGTCGATCCGACGGTCGACCGTGAGGCTCAAAGGAAGCGTATCAACGCTTGACGGTCGATCCGCCGATCGACCGTCGAGCCTAATGCACAGTTCATCAGAACAGTGCCGGAAATCCAATTTCTTGGATTTGAATGATCAAATCAAGTTGGAAGTTGAAGAAACTTTGCAAGCATGCGTAAAAGATGATGGAGAAGCTAATGGTATGAATGAAACACGATTTTGATGGTTAAATCTCAAACCTAGGTCTCAATGGCCGAAAACCGATAAAACGGCGATAATACGGAAATCGTCCGATAAAATACGAAAATCAACTGATAGTAATATTAGAAGCAAGCCATAATACACATGCATTGAACCACACAACATTCTAACAAGTATTCCTACAGTGCAAATACAAGAAACCTATCCTAGGAGAACCCGATCACAGGATCGAGGTAGAAACACTTACTTGAGCAAGTAGGGTAGCTCCTATACGCGTCCAACCAGTCAAACCGCTAAGATCCGCTCCTCGAAGCTCACGTCTCCAAGCCCTAGCACAGCCACAGGAGAGAGAAAGAGAGTGAGAGAGGGAAAGAGACGTCGACAACAAAGAAGAAGAAAGAGAGGGAAAGGGACAGGCTATATATAGAGATTTGAACCGATCTCGGCCGTCCGATTCGATCTTTCCCGATCGAGCTCCGATCTTCCGATCGAACGCACCCTTAAGATTCTAATCAATCACATACATCAATCCAAGGCCGTGTGTGCAACATGGGTGTGAAACTGATCACCAGGGGGCATATTTCCCAAAATGTCCCTGGGGCTAAAAACCACCATACGATCGCCCGATCGTACCCGACGCGAAAACAAACAAAAGGGAAACGGCCCTCGACCCACGTGGTCGAGCCAGGTCGGAGGGATGGGCCCTCACAGCGAGGGTCCAGTCGTTGATATAGGAGGAGAGGGTGGCGAGGATGGTGGCCTTGTCGAGGCGAAGTTCTTGGTCTTGGGGTTTGGAGGTGGTGGGGTTGCTGGTTGTGGATTGGGGATGGAAGTGGGAGAGAGAAGAGGAGAAGTGGAGCAAGCAGGAGAGAACTGAGAGGTGTATGGAAATGTTAAGATGCTGGGAGAAACATGTTGCTCTCTCTCTCTCTCTCTCATCTTCTCTCTCCTGGAAATCTCTCTCTCTTTCTCTTTCTCTCTCTCTGCCACGCGTAGTGGTCAAAAAGTCAAAATTAGATTTAAAAAAGTCAAAAATAAAACTTGTCGTCAGCACATGCAATAGAGTTTGGGGTTTGACACTAAAGGATGCTCTCTCAAAACTTTGAGGCATTTTGAAATGAATCAAATTTTTTGAGGTACCAGATTACCTCTTTTTGAAATTTGGAGGTATTAAAATGCAATATACCCTTTTTTTATGCAACACGGAAGTTTAGAGTTTAAAAAAAATAGATAATTAGTGTTTACACCAAATCTAGTAAACTTATTTACTGGTACACCACCATATGATGTTTTAATGTGTAAACACCATTTTAAAGTTGTTATGGGAGGTTATGTATATTACATAATAGTTTTACCCCTGCTTATTATATGTTGCATATCTGAGGCATTATATATCTCTATCATCCTTATGAGGCAGTTACGGGTTGGAATGTTTATTTCCATATTTGGCAAAATTCATTCAAATCGAATCCGGCGTGAATTGATCGCGACATGATCTACTCCATTTCCTTTTTGTTGTCTTCCACTTGGAAATCCTAACCGATGATCTACGGAGCGCCCATTTGTTGCCATCGTTACGTGTTGATTGTTATATTTCATCGCCTCTATGTTTTTGTTGTTGTTGTTGTTGTTTCCGTTGGTATTCAAGATTAGTATTCATTTAATCCGTTTATCTCTATCGTGAAGTTTCCTTGGATAGTTGTCTTCGACTTTTCTGATTTTTTTGCCATCGGTGTTGTTGCTATTCAAGGTTATATGTGTCTCTCTACCGTGAAGTTTCTTCGGATAGTTTTTGCTTCCAATCTTTGGATATGTTTTATTTCTACCATTTGATGTTAGTATAGGGATTATTTATGGTCATTTTCCCACCAAATTCATAGGTAATGTTGGTGATGTATGTCACTAAATTGTTCTCATTCGATTTATGTTAGGTATTCTCTTTTTGTAAAGAGAATTCTGAGAATTCTCTTTTCACAAAGAGAATAGTGAGATCCATTCATGTATGATTTACTATAAATGCTATGTTAAATACTCATTGTTGTTAGAGTCTTTTCTCTTTTCTATTTTCCATTTTATTCATAGGTACTTTTGGTGATTTATGTGTGTAAATTGTATACATTAGTTTTTTGTTAGGTATTTTCTTTTTGTAAAGAGAATATTTCATAGGAATTCTCTTTTCACAAAGTGAATACTGAGATCCATTCATGTATGATTTACTATAGATGCTATGTGAAGTACTCGTTGTTGTTAGAGTCTTTTCTCTTTTACATTTTCCATTTTATTCATAGGTAATTCTGGTGATTTATGTTTGTAAATTGTATCCATTCGTTTTTTGTTAAGTATTCTCTTTTTGTAAAGAGAATATCTCAGAATTCACTTTTCACAAAGAGAATACTGAGATCCAGTCTTGTATGATTTACTATAGATGCTATGTTAAATACTCGTTGTTGTTAGAGTCTTTTCTCTTTTCACAGACAGCCTGATGAATTATTATAGATCCTTCCTATGTTATCTGTTATCTTTTCTATTTTTCATTCAATTATTCTTGTATCACATGTAATTTGATTAATGGTAAACTGTTTACTCTTTGATGTGTTTGATGAATTTGTGGGCAGGAATAGCAATGGAGGGGGGGATCTTCTGTTGCTGTTATTTAAGTATGGTGGAGAGACAACAATTTGGAGATTACGAACAGGCTGTTCTTTCGAAGGGCTTCTAACACATCTTTGCGTGAAATGGCCTAATCTATCGAGAGAGAATGTATTTATGCATTATTCAATTCCACAGCATTTGAGATGCATCCTTGCAATTGATGATGATTTTGAGGGTATGGTTTTGGTAGCATCGTCATTATGTATTGAACTTGTTGAAGTTGATGTTTCGGATAGTAATGGCTTGAGGGATGGTTGTATTACAACTGAGGGAAGTTCATATTCTTGTAATCTTACAGATGACATCGAGTATGATCTTCTACCTAGTTTTTGTCCTCATGAGAAGAAGTCATTGATGACTGTTGGTTGGGATCAAGCTGTCTGTGAGATTGGCCAAAAATTTGAAGGTGGTGTGAATGAGTTTCGATTGCATTTGCAGAAGTATACTATAGAGTCTGGATATGACTTTAAGTTCGTGAGGAATCAATCCACTCGAGTTACAGCAGTGTGCTTGAGGAAGGAGGAGACTGGTTGTGATTCGATCCCAAAAATGTATTGGACATCCGATGTCCGTACCTCACAGAACTTTTCCCTAATTTGGAACTTTCCAGTGTCTCGATCAAACCTCTCTATCAATCTTGTTCTCATATATGGCGATCAACAATGTAAAGAATGTCGTCTTGTGCATGATGTCAAGGTACTCTTCAGTAATATCATTATACACCTTTTGCATGACATTTGTAATTGTAGCTAGCGTAGACATGTACTGCTCAACATGTTGCAATCAAAGGATTACGAAAGAAGATGAACATTTACATAAAAAGGAAAAGAGAAAACTCCAAACATTGCAACTAAACCCTATTTCATAGTTATTCTCTTTTTTCAAAGAGAATACTGACATTCATTGATGTATATAAATGATAAATAGAAAAGAGAATATCGATAGGCATTTCCTGAACACCGAATCATCTTTCATAAGTATTCGCTTTAGCGAAAGAGAACACTGCCAGATCTATTCATGAAAATCATTCATAAAGAGAAAAGAGAAAAAATGCAAACAACAAGCATATCATTATATCCTATTTCATAGTTATTCTCTTTTCCAAAGAGAATACTGACATACATTGATGTATATCAATGAAAAAGTTTTGAAGAGAATACTCACTTAGGTATCCTCTTTTCGAAAAGAGAATGCTGACAACCTACTCATGAAAATTATTCATAAAGAAAAAAGAGAAAAATGCAAACAACACGCATAGCACTAAATCCTATTTCATACTTATTCTTTTTTTTCAAAAGAGAATACCGACATACATTTATGTATATGAATGGAAAATAGAGTTGCGAGAATACCAAATATTATTTCGTAGGAATTATCTTTTTCGAAAGAGAATACTGACAGATCTATTCGTGAGAATTATTCATAAAGAGAAAAGAGCAAAAATGCAAACAACAAGCATATCACTATATCCTATTTCATAGTTATTCTCTTTTTCCAAAGAGAATACTGACATACATTGATGTATATCAATGAAAAAGTTTTGAAGAGAATACTCAGTTAGGTATCCTATTATCCAAAAGAGAATGATGACAACCTACTCATGAAAATTATTCATAAAGAGAAAAGAGAAAAATGCAAACAACAAGCATAGCACTAAATCCTATTTCATACTTATTCTCTTTTTCCAACAGAGAATACTGACATATATTGATGTATATGAATGGAAAACAGAGTTGCAAGAATATCGAATCATATTTAATAGGAATTCTCTTTTTCGAAAGAGAATATTGCAATCCATTCGTGAAAATTATTCATAAAGATAAAAGAGTGAAGAGAAATATGCAAAATAAGAAAATTATTCAAAAACCGGAGATTCTTCATGAACACCAAATCCTACTTTAAAGGTATTCTCTTTATACAAACAGAATACCGACATACACTCAGGATTAATGATCAATGAGAGTGAAGACAGATATGCAAAAATTAAGCATAGCACTAAATCCATTTTGCTTGAATCATCAAATGTACATTAATGAATAAAAGGTTTAAACATAAAACTCTAGATTCTTGGAAATCCCCTATTCTTCTTCCCGATGATTTTGAGGTCAGAAAATCCATTCAAAATAGAAGGGTAGTCATATATACCTCTTTCTTGGCCATTTTTTGAACGATTAGCAGGGAAGAATACGACGGGAAACTCCGGCTTGATGGAATATTGCTTCCGCAACGAGGTGGATGAGACGATTCCCTTCTTTAGAAGAGAGAGAAGATGGAATAAGAGAAATCCGCTTCAAAAC
>OY986965.1:14710011-14882882 GCA_963920575.1 Narthecium ossifragum
GCTCAGGACAGAGAGAGCGAATGGAGACAGGGAGCGGGTACCATAACCCATCCCTCCCCTTCATCTCCAACCCGCCGACCTCGCCAAAGCTCCCATCGACGCCGACCCTCGCCCAGCCCCGCCGACCTCAACCACGCTCCACGCCCCACGCCGCCGTCGACCTCGCCCTATCCGCTGTCGAACACCGTCGACCTCTCCCAATCCGCCATCGACCCCCGCCCCGGCCGCCGCCGACCTCGCCCTGCCAGCCGTCGAACGCCGTCGAGCTCGCCCAACCGGCCATCGGCCATACGATCCACGGTATGTTTTTTTTTCTTTCTTTTTCTTTCTTTCTTTTTTTTGACTCTTTTTTGATCCTTCCCACCCCTCTTCCTTACAGGCGACCATCTGTCTCATCTTCAACCTGCCATCGACCACGCCCCACGCCGCGCCACCGACCTCGCCGACCTCGCTGACCTCGCCGACCTCGCCGTCCTCGCCGAACCCGCCGTCGGCCACAAGATCCACGAACGTCGTCGATCCACGGTATGTTTTTTTCCTTTCTTTCTTTTTTTTTTGACTCTTTTTGATCCAGCGATTTGAAGTTTATTCTTCGGTTCTTGAGTTCTCTTTTTGATTGGTTTTTGTTGGCCGACAGGTTTTTTTTGTTGTTCTTCTCATCTTCTTTAGTTCTTTTTCTTGATTTATTCTTCTCTTGAGTTCTTCTTCTTCTTGATTTCTTCTTCTCTTGAGTTCTTCTCCTTCTTGATTTCTTTCTCTTGAGTTCTTCTCATCTTCTTCTCTATGATGTTACGCTAGACTGCACTATGTTTTTTCACACTGTTCTTCCTCTCTCAAAGTTCTAATCTTTAGCCATAAAAAAAACCAATTTTGTAGTTTGCATTGTATCATCGATTCCTTTTAGTTTTGGTTTTTCCCACCTTCTCTTCTCTTATTGATGTCGCGAGCATTGATGTCGCGAGCATCGATTCCTTTTAGCAAGTACTTCTAGAAATAAATGTTCTGATCTAAGAAAGAGCTTTTGTATTATCTCCTAACTGCCACACCTGGATGTAAAATCCTGATCAAGAATTGTCCAAGCCTAAACTCTCTTTTTGATAGTTTTCTTCCAGATTCCCTTTTATAAGTTCAGCTAATAAACAAGGTAGCAGAATTTAGTGCTTTTATGAGAATGTATGATGCATGTTTCTAATCTATAATCTCCTTTTCAGTCTTCCCACCTACACTGCTAGCAGCAGCAGCAACCCTGCTCTTATTTAGCCCTCCTCTACTTATTATCCCTCCTACGCTACACCCCTTCTCTTTTTTTTTTATTGATTACATAATCCAAAGGCTGGGGGTAGAAGAGGGGATTAGAAGCCTGTAATCGGTGGTCTGAACATGCTAAACAATTCCCATCTAACATCCTCACCATAGTCTTTACTACCCTTTATTCTTTTTCTTCGTACATTCCCCCACTCATCGACCAACCAACTAACCATGCATGGGGAAACCACTTCTAACAGAGAGCTGAAGCTATTAAGTTGCGTAATTTCAGGGAACCCCCACTTCTAACAGAGAGCTGAAGCTATTAAGCTATTAAGCTATTAAGCTATTAAGCCAACAAGAATGCAGGGAACCCCAAACAAAGGTGTTCTGTCCAGTTAGAAGACAAGAATCAATGTTGATATATATATTAGCTCTACATGCAATTCCCATTTTTTCTGTTTAACTGGAAGTATCACGGAATTATAGCCTATATGCTAAGAGTGAACTGCAAATATATGATGCATCCTCTGAGCATTAATCATGAAGGACACAATGGTGGCAGAGCATTAATCATGAAGGACACAATTTCAGTCATATCTGCCAATCATATTGATTTTTTTTAATTGCATCATTTGCCAAGTTCAAAACCAATTTTTTATCTGTTTTTTAGTATTCATTTTGTGTGTTTAGTTCTTCACTGTGTCTGTGTGTAATGGTACCGAATGTGGCAAGTGTCTTGATTGTTGGTTATATAAACGCCAAGTGAGTTTCCTTTTTATTTCTTTCTTTCTCTCTTTCGATACTATTTAGAGTAAATGCCTAAATGTGGCAAGTGTATGGAATGATTTTTTTTCCAGTTATATGAATGCCATGTTCGAGCTGCACTCTTGATCCTTTTAGCTCTTCAATCTGCTATTCTGTTAGTTTTTTCTCAAAATTTTGGAAGATCACCCTATTACTTTTAAGGCTTGGGAAGTTTGATATATAATCTTCTACTTATTTAGATCTGTTCTTATAGAAATTTTCTATGCAGATAAAAGTTGCAACCAAATTTTATGTATATTTGTAATGTCTCTTTTTTTTTTGATACTCTGTCCAATTTACGCATGATACGAGATTCAACAATTAACATAAATGCCGCAGTTGCAAACTATTTGACTTCTATTCCTATTCTAAGTAACTTTTAAGAAGCAGAGTGACTCTTTCAATGAGTGTAAGACCTTCGATTAAGATCCTTTGAACCTAGGATATTTGATTCTAGATTTATGGAAGTCTAGATTAGTTTGGTTTCAAGAATCAGGGAAGGTTTTAAGTTAATGGATTTTAGAGCTTTATTTCAGTATTAGAAGGGACTTTATTTGCTCGAATATAGAGAAGAAGGGAAGGAAGCATAAAGTATGAGGCATACTTTTTTCCAATCTTTCCAAGGAGATTGAATGGTGATTCCTGCTAATATCACAAAGTTTGCTATCTAAACTCATATGTCAAGATCAAACACATACTTTAAGCATAAGTTCATAATTTTGACTTTGACTAGAAGGATATTATCTTAGGATGTAATATATATAGCCCAATGTGAGAACCAGTTGGGTACTCTCCCAAAAAGATGTATTGCAGTGCCCGCTTGGTTGGTAAATCTAGATCTGAAAGATGCAAAGAAATATGGCTTAGAAAGCCGAAAATATGCATCACATGGCATATATGGTATTCCCACCCGGTGAAACTAGAGCAAATGTCTCACAAATCTGTACTTGAGTTTCTTGAAAAGTTTTAGAACCTCATATGAGGGATTATGACTCTATTTTAAATATGCTTTTGGGTTATTTCCACAAATTATATCTTAGCCAGTGGGCGGCTCTATGTAGTCTATCCATACATTTGCATGAACTCTTATGGAAACCAAATGCATATTTTGTGAGAGGGGCTGCTATCAGACTAACTTTATGTTCCTCCTGTAATAATTAAAATGGCACTCTTTTTTAATCATAACATGGAAATTTTCTGGATCTCAGGTTCCTATAGATTCGTGTGTTGTAGGGGTGCAATAGCCTTCTTGCAACATGTGATATTTATCTAGGGGCTTAGATCTGATTGTTTTAATGAGCAAGTGTTTGGCTGTATAAGTGGAATTTATGGATGCATAAACCCCACTTATACAGGAAACAAATTAGTACCTACAGAATGGCAACTTTCTTTTTAATGAGCAAGTCTGAAGCTAATCTAATCAAGCGTACTAATAACAAATAAAACAGTATTATAACCCCATAACGTTCCATCTTTATGCTCTTACTTATTGACTTGATGATTTACTACCATAACAGTATGATAACCCCCGCGCGCCGGTTGATAAACCTGACCCGTTTAATAAACGGGTCAGATTCGGGCCTCGCGCTAAGAAGGTTTGGTCTGAGGTTTTGAACCTGATCCATTTAATAAACGGGTTCGGGTTGATTAACCTGACCCATTTTATTAGAAAAGGATTGGAATTATTTGTGCTGGTTTGGCGTGTTTATTATGAATATCACATTTCACACTTCATTCTTTAAACGCATGTCCACCTATTGCGATTAGTGCTTCTCCGTATTTCTGGCTGTTGGCCGTTGATAGATTGGTGATTATTCATTATCTTGAAGATCTGATAAGAATTTCTTACTTTGAATATTGTTTTCATTTTTGCAATTTTGTCTATCAATCTAATCTATAATCTCCTTTTCAGTCATCGTTATGGAGCAACATTCGGCAAAAATTACTTATTCGACTATTTGACTGCCACAGTTGATGAAATTCATGAAGTTCAAGCTAGAAAGTTGAAGCTGGAGTTTCAGTTCCAATCACTGTGGAGACATGTATGATGGTAATTAGATGTCAAGTTGATAGAATAGAGAAATGTTGATATCTGATGATGGTATAAGAATCGTATGGCAAAAGGCTGTTAAACAAATATTTACAACAATAACTTACTGATTCTGAAGTTGTTTGGTTTGCTGCTGTTATTGGTAATACTATGTTACTTAGAGATTAGATATTAGCCAATTCTTTAGAAGATTGGGTCATCAAGATCAGATAGAGTCATTACATAGATGGTTATTGAATCCTGTGATGAATTTATGACTTTATGGATGATTAAGCTACACAGTTAGATTGTACTAAGGACATGCGAAATGAAGTTTGCACTATTGCCCAATCCAAATAATGAACTAGGCAAAAGATGGCATTGTGCTAAATGTGAATTCTCAAGGATTATGCTTATTTTGTTATTGTACACAGTTAGATTGTACTAAGGAGCTTGATTAATATTTTGTTATTGTGCAAACTTAAAATTTGCCAGTCTTATGCTTATCTCCCAATGTGAAATGCATCGCAAGTTACAAAAGGCCAGTTACTAACTGTACATTGGTTTATAGATTTATAGATTGAGTTTTTTTCTCAAGGATTACATTAATGCAAATATCAATTCTTTTGGTGAGTTAAAGTATAATGGGTTGTATTTTATTGATTAGTTGAGATCATCGATGATGGTACTCGACATCCTCAAATCTCTACGTAACTGCTTTTACTGGTTTGGAACGGACTACCCATTATAAGTTAGAATATAAGTGAATTGAGCTCAAATGTAAGCAAATGGAATTGTGACATATAAGCTACAGATCTAAACTCACAGAATGTAACATGCTCATCTTATGAGTATGTAATAGATTAAATCTGACAGATAGCTCAGGGAGACCTATCGACGTGGAGCAATAGGGGAAATGAGCATGTAGGGAGAGCGCATATGCCATGTGGTTAGCAGGCCTAGAGTTTATCAGAAGGTTATAGCTGAAGTATTGATAGAGTTCATGAAAGATTATTAAGTCATGCATAACATTGGTAGATCTAATCAACACTTAAAGTCTATTATGGGTAAAAGTTGCTATTTGGGATAGGTGAACATTTGAAGTGCATCAGTTCTCATTCGAAGGTTGTGATGAATATTTTATATTTCTTCTTAACCAAGTTATTGCTAGCTAAATGCTTGCTAATGTTATGGCGACTACAACTATCTCTAACAGGTTGTAAATCCAGCTTACTATGGACTGGAGGACACAGAAACCAAAACATTAAATTCTTTCCTTTCAAATTGCCTAAACTACAGCCACATGAGATGCTATTATGCACTTGAGATTGCAACTTTAAGCAGGGCATTAAATTTTTACAATTCCTGCAGCCCAGGGTTTCTTCATTTGCTCAGAAAAAATGTGAACTAGCGTGCATCCTCAATAACAAGAGATTCTGATCAACCATCACCCTAATCCTGACTACCCATCCGCGGTCCTAATGGCTAGATCCGAGCTACCCGAGAGCCTCGGATCGGCGATCAACCCATCGCCCGCCTAACCTCAGATGCCTCTAATGCAATCAAGATGCATGAAATGCTCAGGCACAGATAACAAGATATAAGCATGCAACAAGATGTCACTAATCATACAGGGCTAGGCATAGCTTGCAGCTAGCCAAAGAGGTAAGCATAACAAAGGCATCAAATACAGAATAAACTATGCTAACCAACAAACATCCGAGCAAAGCATTCAACACAGATATACAATAGTCTTCAGTGCACTCTTGCACCTGACAGACTAAGGTTCCACAGTTACCCCGCAGGTAACTGGCCACATTTATACAATAGCCCTCGGCACTCGCCGGCAAGAGGCTAAGGTTCCACAATTTCCTCATTAGCTAGCACTCATGGCTAACTAATGGTTAGACAATCAAAGAAGCATTTAACTACTAACATACATGTATTAAATGCAATCAAAACCATAGATTTGTCTAAAACGGGAACTACTCGAATCGATCCTTAAACTCGATAGAAATCCTTTGAAAACACTACAAAATCCATTTAAAAACTTCCCAATATGTTTAAAGATCAATCACGATTGAAAGCCATCCAAGAAACGCCATAAAACCATGTTCAAGGGCCCACGGACGATGTCACGGTCGATCCTCCGATCGACCGTGAGGCCATGGACGATGTCACGGTCGATCCACCGATCGACCGTGAGGCCAAAACGAGGAAAACCACATGAGAGCCCAAAACGAGGCAGAGCCTCACGGACGATGCGACGGTCGATCCGACGGTCGACCGTGAGGCAGGATGAAAAAGAGAGAGAACACACGGTCGATCGGCCCATCGACCGTGGGAGGCTAAAATCCTGACAGAGCCTGACGGTCGATCCGACGGTCGACCGCCAGGCCTAGAAAGTGTAAAACAACACTTAACGGTCGATGCACCGATCGACCGTCGAGCCTCAGGCACAGTTCATCAGAACAGTGCCGAAAATCCATTTCTTTGGATTTCAAGGATCAAATCAAGTTGGAATTCGATGAAACTTTGCAAGCATGCATAAAAGATGATGGGGAATCCAATGATGCAAAGAAATCATATTTTCGACGGTTAAATCATCAATTTAGGTCAAAACGACTGAAAACCGATAAACGGCGAGAATACGGAAAACCAGCCGTTAAAATGCCGAAGTCGCGGGGGTAGGAATACAAGAAACAAGCCACATCACATGTGCTACAAGTTACACAACATTCTAATAAATATCCCTACAGCGAACAAGCATTAAACCTATCCTAGGAGAACCCGATCCAAGGATCGAGGTAGAAACACCTACTTGAAGATATAGGGCAGCTCCTCCACGCATCCGTCAACTCCGATCGCCGGAAAACCGCTCCTCGAAGCCACGCCTCCAATGCCCTAGCACCCAGCCGAAGGAGAGAGAGAGAGAAGAAGAAAGAGAACGGCAGGAGAAAAGAGAAAGAAAGAGAAAGGAGAAAGGATTAAATAGAAAGCTGGAATCCATCACAGCCGTCCGATTCGATCTCTCCCGATCGAGCTCCGATCCTCTGATCGGACGCACGCTAAAGGTTCTAATCAAACACATACATCAATCAAAGGCCATGTGTGCAACGCGGGTGTGAAACTGACCACCAGGGAGCATATTTACCAAAATGCCACTGGGGTCAAAAACAGCGATGCGATCAACCGATCGCATCCCAAGGCCAACCGGGCCAAACCACAAACCCAGACCCTCGATCTAACGCGGTCGGACCAGGTTGGAGGTACGGGTCCTCACAACCTATTACCCTTAAAGAAATTTCGTCCCGAAATTCAAGGGTAGGGTCGAAAAAGAAGAACCAACTAGTCCTTGTGGCACGAACGCCCACACAAAGGAAACTACCTGCTGAGTCAAACAGTCGGGGAAAAACACTGGCACCTGCAATCCCCTCGGTCACACGACAAGCCCTCTGCACCACCATGCCTCTGCCTGATCATCACTAGCAGTATCGATCTGCATCTTAGCATCTGCTCTCGTCTGCCCACAATCTGCACTAGCTGCTCTATGTAGGCGACGTCCTCCTCGACTATGATGTCGTCGTGTCTGATCATGCGGGACGGATACTGACTGTACTTCCTCAACACCGAACATGTGGCGGAAGGACACGCAACTGACGAGTGCGTAAATAAGCTGATATGTAAGCAAACCCTCTGTCGCCAACTGCGAACTCTAACGGCTGTCACCTCTGATCTGACCTGCACTGACCTCTCTACCTCAAAAGGTGCAACGCCGGTGCTGAGCCGTCAACTGCTGAAGTAGGCAAACTCCGCCATGAGGATGTGCTCTCGCCGTCTAACATTTGCATCATCAGTACGTGCTCTAAGCACGTCAACATGGGTCTGAATGGCCCTCTCTGACCGTCTGTCCATCTGTACCGCGAGATGCTATGATGGAAGTCAACACTGTGATTATCGGCTCCTAAGAGGTGTACTAGACTCAAGTCTGTGATCCTGGAATCATGACCTGAAGTGATGGAAGCTGAAACATCACGCCATCTGATCACCTCTCCGACATGTGGACTGCTATGTGGCACACATACTCATCTCATATGGTATGTGCTGACCTGACCTCTGCATCTGGTGCCAACCAGGCTGATGACGAACTCCACGATACACCTCCATGCCTCCTGAATGAACTGCAACAGGAGAGGGGTGAACCTCACATAGGATGTCCTCGTGCAACTCTGGATCTGCTACTCCACCACTGGGGTACAATCAACTGTCTGCCAAAGCCGTCAGGAATCTCTACATGCTCGATGTCATCGTCACTCCACGCCGTCATGGTTCTGGGGCAAACTCTCGGAGTAGGGCTGCCTCGGCCTCCACCTCATCTGGCCTCTGCTCTCTGCCAACTCCGGCTGATCCTCTGTGCGAAGGAACCTTCAAGAACACTCTGCCAGGGACTGAGAACTCCACAGATCATCGCCTCTGATCTAAATAGCTCTCTCGTCTGCTCTGCGCTAATCTCCCTGAGGACTGCCTGATGACATCTGGGATGGTGAATGATGCCTCAACAACCTCGGTTGACCAATCGGACGAACGGCACGAACTGCCGTACTAAACCAAGACTGGCACTGCATCCGTCTGGACTGATGATCGCTGCACTAGGCAAACTCCAGCAAGGGAAGATGCTCCTCTCAGCTGCCTCCTGAAATCTGGTGATGACGTCCGCCAAGGTGTGCTTCCGCTCCCACTCAGACACAGGAAGGAGCTGCAATGGATCTGTCGGATCCGCAACACTGATACATAAGCACAACCTGCGATCTGCTGACGCTGTCCAGCTCTCAGTCACGTGCTCGGTACCAACCGCAGCATGGATCTCAACGAGCTCCGGGTATATACCCTGGGTCTATATCACTCTGGCCGGGAGAGCTAGGATGCTGCAACCACCAAAAGGGAAGTCATCTGGAATATGACCCTCGAAACCTGATCCAACTGACTACCTGTCTCCGACAAGCTGACAATCTGCCATATCTGCTCTAGCCTCTCTAACAACTGCTGGTGGCTATTACCCTTAAAGGCACTGACGCAGTGACTTTAAGGCAAAAGCCCCGGTCTCCTGGCCACTCTGGTCAACGGTCCCGCAATCTTGGAGATGCTTCTACTGAACCTCAAATATCGTCTCCGACCTCTGCCGTCGCACATCTGTGTCAAGCTCGGCTGAATCGATCGATCCGCCTGCCGCTGAGACTGCCTGTCGGTCGAAACCTACCTCTGAAGGCCAACACCTCGAGTTGGGAGCCAAATAACGCCGATACACCCTCGGCAGCTGCGATGTAAACACCAAACATTGCTCGTGCTCCTCCTCAACACGCCAGTAGATATGATGTTGTCGACGACGCCACTGCAACTGATCAGGATACGGCCTGAAGATCCTCCACATCACATCTGTGAAGATTGCTGGTGCGTTCGTCAGACCAAACTGCATCACTGTGAACTCGTACAGTCCGTACCTCGTACGGAAGGCTGTCTCTGGGATGTCGCAATCCCGAATCCTCAGCTGGTGTAGTCTATGCGAAGGTCAAACTCTGAAGGAGTCGACGAATCTCTCAACTGCTAATCCATCATCATCACACTGCAGCGGGCGCATACTCTGTGCTGCAACACTATCCAGCTTCCTGAAGTCTATGCATCTATGGAGAGAACCATCCATAATCAGAACCGGAACACACTCTGAGGCTACACACCTGGGCGAACGAAGTCCCGAGCTACTGACTCGGCTGATTGAGTCCTCGACTCTCCAAACACTGGCAGCATCCACGTGCGATCTCGCAACACTCAAGACTGCCCAAAGGAACCTCAACCTCGAACTCGGTGTCCCGCGAAGGCGACAATACAGAAAGCTCTTCATAAGGGACAGCTGCACAAACAACAACAACAAACGAGGGGAAGCTGCTCTCCAGAGCACCCTCGAAAACAACGGGGAGGAAGTTCACCACAAGCCGGTGAACAAACCCCAGCTCTCGACAAGCAGAAGGATCGCCGAACCGCGATCTTCAACGAGAGCGAAACAATGCCGTCAGGTGTACCTACGACACCTTCCCACGGCCAAAGGAGCACAACCCGGTGCGTAACCAACCGACGCAACCGAGGAAGCCGTCGAACCCCAACGTGTACCACACGCGGGCGACGGACACCTAGAGGTTCCGAAACGCACCGACAAGAGCAACCAACCCAAGCTCTTGTCCCAATCGGTGGTTACTCACAAAGCCACACCAGACTCCAATCCCAAGCCAACACGGCCACACGAGGACGAGTCGCAAAGGGGAAAGCCCAGAGCCACAAGAAAAACGCAAGCTGCGAGAAGCTCCGAACGCTGAAAGCTGAAACTGGAAGTCGAAGTTGGCGGCTCTGAAACTGGCTGCTGCTGAAGTTGCTACCTCCTCTGGGGTGCGCGAACCGCTGGCTAGAACGATCGCCGCCTTGCCACCAGCAAGCCTGTAACTGAAATCTAGATTCCTACGTCTGCCCCAGGTACCTGCCCCAACTGAGGCACTAGTCCACCGCTCTGGCCCACGCCGTGCGTCACGCCCGACTGCTCTGCGGTAAACGCCCAGCGTCCCTCGCAACCAGGACCGTCGGCGGAAAAGACCCACAACGGCTAGCACTCGAGCACCCGGTGGAACACCTCTCAGTATGGCCGTCCAGGTTACCTCTCAAAGGACTGGCACGACGCTGCCACGGTTGTCGCTGATGCTGAAACCACTGCCTCTGCCAACGGCTACCCTGCCGTTCCCTAGAAGTAGGAATGACAACCCCGAAACTCACCACGACCACCGGCCAACGGCCCGGTGTCAACCCTCAAGTCACCTGTCTCAGTAGCTAGTACACAGTCCAGGGTACACCCTGCTGTCGCGCTAGCCTACCGAGCCAGATGAACCAGCCAACCCACGTGTCGCCACGTGGTGCGAGTACCCCGAACCAGAGGAGGGTACACCCAACTGCACCATCCTCCAAGGGTAGATGCCAGAGAACAGTACGCGAACTGTTCTCAACACACAACCAACAGTGCCCCTAGTGGCCCCGACAAGCGCCACTACGAATCGCTTCCTGGGAGGGCAAGAAAACAACAGCTTCCCAAGCAAGCGATACTCCAGGATGTCCAAAACATCCGGGATCCGGATCACCTCCTTCGATCAGTCCTCTACTGTCGAAGGATCTCCAACACCGTCTCTGAACCCTACAAGGTTCACCTCTCGAGATTTCGAAAGTACAAAGACAACATACATCCAATCCCTACTCGCTCGTCTCCAGCACGGGGGGAGACGCTGTCAGGTGAGGGAACGGACGACACCGGTGCGCATGCACATCTCCCCCTGAGACGTCATGACGCAACCGGGAAACAACAAAACACAACATCAAACAGAAAGATAAGCATGTCACACACAATCGCAAACATCCATGCAACGATGTTCTAGACCTAGAACTATCCCATTCCACACTCAAAACCTTAACCGCAAGCCTAATCCTATCCCTGGGACCTACAGCCTGCTCTGATAACAAGTTGTCACACCCCGACCCAGAAAACCCATCCGAGCCGAGGCGTGAGGGGAAAACTACACTATTCATCTCCAAGTGGCGCGATACAAAGCGGAATTATAGAAAAACTTAAACAACTTACAATCTAGAGGCAAACAGAGATTCAATTCAATAACATCAGTTGTACTATTACAAGATCTTCCAATAAAAGAATATTATACATTAATCTCCAAAGTCCTCAAATGATACATGATTTACAAAAATCCATCAAGTGTACAACTGATCAATCCTCCAGCAATCTCAAGCGCCTCTGGATGTACTCGCGCCGCCAAAGCCGATCCGCCTGCTCTACTGAAGAAGAACTGGCGCCTGCACCTGCAAACGCAGCCCGGGTAGGAGTGAGCGATAAGCTCAGTAGGGTTCTACTCTACGGCACACTGAAAGGAGGAAAACAACAACAGTGTTGTCTCCCCGCTCAAGTCTAACGGATGCCACGGGTCCCATAACCCAGTTGATGTCCCAAGGGCTCCTGCGATGAAACCTCTCTCCTGAACAAGTTACCAGGAGGCCAAGAAACAGTAACATGCAGGATCACCCTTACCCAAGCTGGAATACCAAGCCTTGGGGAAACACGTCGGGAACGCATCAACATCCATCCATAGCACTTGGCCTTGGGAGACCAACACGACCTCTAAACCTCAAACATTAATCAGAGTCAACTAGCGTGCATCCTCAATAACAAGAGATTCTGATCAACCATCACCCTAATCCTGACTACCCATCTGCGGTCCTAATGGCTAGATCCGAGCTACCCGAGAGCCTCGGATCGGCGATCAACCCATCGCCCGCCTAACCTCAGATGCCTCTAATGCAATCAAGATGCATGAAATGCTCAGGCACAGATAACAAGATATAAGCATGCAACAAAATGTCACTAATCATACAGGGCTAGGCATAGCTTGCAGCTAGCCAAAGAGGTAAGCATAACAAAGGCCTCAAATACAGAATAAACTATGCTAACCAACAAACATCCGAGCAAAGCATTCAACACAGATATACAATAGTCTTCAGTGCACTCTTGCACCTGACAGACTAAGGTTCCACAGTTACCCCGCAGGTAACTGGCCACATTTATACAATAGCCCTCGGCACTCGCCGGCAAGAGACTAAGGTTCCACAATTTCCTCATTAGCTAGCACTCATGGCTAACTAATGGTTAGACAATCAAAGAAGCATTTAACTACTAACACACATGTATTAAATGCAATCAAAACCATAGATTTGTCTAAAACGGGAACTACACGAATCGATCCTTAAACTCGATAGAAATCCTTTGAAAACACTACAAAATCCATTTAAAAACTTCCCAATATGTTTAAAGATCAATCACGATTGAAAGCCATCCAAGAAACGCCATAAAACCATGTTCAAGGGCCCACAGACGATGTCACGGTCGATCCTCCGATCGACCGTGAGGCCATGGACGATGTCACGGTCGATCCACCGATCGACCGTGAGGCCAAAACAAGGAAAACCACATGGGCGACGGTCGATCGACCCATCGACCGTCGGGAGCCCAAAACGAGGCAGAGCCTCACGGACGATGCGACGGTCGATCCGACGGTCGACCGTGAGGCAGGATGAAAAAGAGAGAGAACACACGGTCGATCGGCCCATCGACCGTGGGAGGCTAAAATCCCGACAGAGCCTGACGGTCGATGCGACGGTCGATCCGACGGTCGACCGCCAGGCCCAGAAAGTGTAAAACAACACTTGACGGTCGATGCACCGATCCTTAAACTCGATAGAAATCCTTTGAAAACACTACAAAATCCATTTAAAAACTTCCCAATATGTTTAAAGATCAATCACGATTGAAAGCCATCCAAGAAACGCCATAAAACCATGTTCAAGGGCCCACGGACGATGTCACGGTCGATCCTCCGATCGACCGTGAGGCCATGGACGATGTCACGGTCGATCCACCGATCGACCGTGAGGCCAAAACGAGGAAAACCACATGAGAGCCCAAAACGAGGCAGAGCCTCACGGACGATGCGACGGTCGATCCGACGGTCGACCGTGAGGCAGGATGAAAAAGAGAGAGAACACACGGTCGATCGGCCCATCGACCGTGGGAGGCTAAAATCCTGACAGAGCCTGACGGTCGATCCGACGGTCGACCGCCAGGCCTAGAAAGTGTAAAACAACACTTAACGGTCGATGCACCGATCGACCGTCGAGCCTCAGGCACAGTTCATCAGAACAGTGTCGAAAATCCATTTCTTTGGATTTCAAGGATCAAATCAAGTTGGAATTCGATGAAACTTTGCAAGCATGCATAAAAGATGATGGGGAATCCAATGATGCAAAGAAATCATATTTTCGACGGTTAAATCATCAATTTAGGTCAAAACGACCGAAAACCGATAAACGGCGAGAATACGGAAAACCAGCTGTTAAAATGCTGAAGTCGCGGGGGTAGGAATACAAGAAACAAGCCACATCACATGTGCTACAAGTTACACAACATTCTAATAAGTATCCCTACAGTGAACAAGCATTAAACCTATCCTACGAGAACCCGATCCAAGGATCGAGGTAGAAACACCTACTTGAAGATATAGGGCAGCTCTTCCACGCATTCGTCAACTCCGATCGCCGGAAAACCGCTCCTCGAAGCCACGCCTCCAATGCCCTAGCACCCAGCCGAAGGAGAGAGAGAGAGAAGAAGAAAGAGAACGGCAGGAGAAAAGAGAAAGAAAGAGAAAGGAGAAAGGATTAAATAGAAAGCTGGAATCCATCACAGCCGTCCGATTCGATCTCTCCCGATCGAGCTCCGATCCTCTGATCTGACGCACCCTAAAGGTTCTAATCAAACACATACATCAATCAAAGGCCATGTGTGCAACGCGGGTGTAAAACTGACCACCAGGGAGCATATTTACCAAAATGCCACTGAGGTCAAAAACAGCGATGCGATCAACCGATCGCATCCCAAGGCCAACCGGGCCAAACCACAAACCCAGACCCTCGATCTAACGCGGTCGGACCAGGTTGGAGGTACGGGTCCTCACATATAGTGCGTTATTTCTAGATCGAGTTGGGAAGAGCCTATATCTGAATCCTTAGTCTTGGAATCAAGGTCAGCCTTTTATGATATGATACTTTCTGCTTTTACGTATTCCCTAGCCTCTTCATTGCTAGATCGAGTTGGTAATGAAGCGCATTTATAGAATTTGAGAGATTGGTTTTTACTTTCTGCTTTCTAGCTTTGCTTTTCTCTGCAATGCTCTGTATTGTTCCTTCTAAAGCAACGCTTGAGTACAATAGCTTTTGTGCCATGTGCATTTTCAATTGAAGAAATCCAGGTAGACAGACTGTTATCATTGATTGTATCTCTTTCATTTGTAGATTTACCCAGATGGCTGATGGTAGTAATGATCAACTTACTGTCGTTGGCATAGTAAGTCATTTGCATGTGAATGTTGGTTTTTTGGAATTTACTATAGTATTTATTTTATGTCAAATTTTATTTAATTTTATTTTGGCTTACGGAGCGTGCTAAATTTATTAATGTTCTTTTGTATTGTTAATAATAATTGTTATTAATAATATTAAGACATCAAAAGCTGCGTTCGCTCAACGTGCACGGCGAGAATGGGAAAAAAATCAACAAAATGAAGCTAGAAGTTTAAATAATAAGCCATCAAAAGCTGTGTTAGCTCAGCGTGCACGGCGAGAACGTGAGAAATTAGGAGGATGTGTTGGATTTTCTGAACCTGCACCAAAGCGAGCAATGGTTGTACAAGCCTCGGGGACTTCGTCTACTGGTATCTCGAATAGGCATTTGGCCCAACGTGCACGATGAGAACATGAGAAATTAGGTGTTGGATCTTCTGAACCTAATCAGGTGGATTATTCTATGCGTGGAATAACTCCGGTGGCGATTCCTTCAAATCTAAACGAATGCATAACGGCGCAATGTGAAAATAATCGGTAATTTATTATTAATTTATGTTAAATAAATTAAAATTTTATATAGTCTTTTATAGATGAAAATAAATTTTATATTTGTAGGCCAATTGAAACAGAACAAGTGATCGAATCAGATGATGATGAATCAGAAGTTGTAGCTCTGAATGCAGAGGTTCATCCTCGGGTACACATAGATCTTGGACGACATTTTCTTGGACGAATGGATGTTGTATGTCCGTATTGTTCAGCTTTACATTGGATGGATGAAAAATTGACAAGGTCATCTGTAGTGAGTCCTCTTTTTGGAACTTGCTGTTCTCAAGGAAAGATTCAGTTACCGTTGCTTATTACACCGCCTCCAATGCTTAAGGTTTTGTACGACGAAAATGATGATCGGTCAAAATCCTTTCGTCGGTACAGTCGAGAGTATAATGCAGCTAATGCTTTTACGAGTCTCGGTACTACTTTGGATTCAAGAGTATTTACTGGAAGAGGACCTACAGCATTCATTATCCATGGTGAATTGCGCCATCAAACAGGATCATTGATACCAGAACCAGGGCATGAAGCAATGTACTCTCAACTTTACATTTATGACCCTGATTCTGCGTTAGATGTTCGCAATCGTAGAAATCCTCATTTGAGAAGGGACGTTCTTAAAATAATTCAAGATTGTCTACTGCAATCGAATGCCTTTTCAAAGAAATTTATTTTGGCTTATGAAATTTTGAATCAATGAGAATTGGCAGGACAGAATTTACCTGCTTATCTTCATTACAATCAAGCGACCGATCGGCGGCGATATAATCTACCAACAGTCGATGAGATTGCGATAATATTACCAGGTGATGGATTTGTGGTCGATGGCATGAGGGATATTATCATACGTCTCAAAGGGAATAATCAGTTGATGAGAATTAGTGAGTGTCACCCAGCTTATTTGCCATTACATTATGTTTTATTGTTCCCTTATGGTGAGCTCGGTTGGGAGCAAGGGTTGAAACAGTGGGATATTCTAAATAATCGACATACAAATGTTAGACTTACACAGATGGAGTTTTATAGTTATCGTTTTTTTCAGCGTCACACAGAGTATTCAACAATTTTGCGAGCAGGAAAGCTATTTCAAGAGTTTATAGTGGATGCTTGGGCTTTAACTGAGCAAAATAGGTTGAATTATTGTAGACTTAATCAAGGAAAACTTCGTTCTGAACTGTACCATAGTTTGTCGGATGTTGGTTTGGATGGGCTTGGAGCTAACCAGGTTGGGCAAAGAATGATTTTACCGTCTTCATTCTCTGGCAGTGCAAGAAATATGTTTGAAATCTTTCAGGATTCAATGGCTATTACGCGATACAATCACCATCCAGATATTTTTCTCACAATGACGGCAAATCCTAATTGGCCTGAAATTACTTCAGTTTTGTTTCCTCATCAAAAAGCTACTGATCGTCCTGATTTAGTTGCACGTGTTTTTGAGTTGAAGAGAAGGAGATTAATGGATGAAATTAAGACTAAACATGTGTTTGGCAAAAAAGTTGCACATGTGTTTACAATTGAATTTCAGAAACGAGGGCTACCACATATGCATGCGCTTTTTTTCCTTCAAGGTCCAGATAAAATTCGAACATGTGCTCAGGTGGACCAAATAGTATGTGCAGAATTTCCAAACCCAACTGATAATCCTACACTATTTGAAACTGTAAAGTGTTGTATGATACATGGACCATGTGGTGTTCGAAACCCTCAAGCAGCATGTATGGAAAATAGTAAATGCACCAAGCGTTACCCTCGAGGATTTGTGGAGACAACTACTATGGACCAAGATGGATATCCTATCTATCGTCATCGTGATGACAAACGTGTTCATATATTGAGGGGCCACGAAGTTGATAACAGAGATGTTGTTCCATATAATCCGTATCTTTCTAACATGTTCAACTGTCACATTAATATGGAAGTTTGTGCAGGGCTCAGGTGTGTTAAATATATTCACAAGTACATTTACAAAGGTCACGATCGCACAATAATGATTTTAGGAGGGATAGATGAGATACAACAACATCTAAATGCGAGGTATATTGGACCGCCAGAGGCTGCTTGGCGAATATTTGGTCATCTACTGCATGAAGAAATTCCAAGTGTTGTACGATTGGCACTTCATTTACCTGGAATGCATCGTGTTGTTTTCAATCCAGCTGAATCGTTAGAGAGTATTGTTTCTAGAGCTGAGCATCAACAATCCACTCTAACTGGTTATTTTGAATGTTGTGCTACCAACGAATCTGCCCGTGCATTCACTTACCAAGAATTTCCACAGCATTTCGTTTGGAAGAAGTCTCAAAAGCTATGGAGTCCAAGACAAAAAGGGTTTGCAATTGGTAGAATGTATTTTGCTAGCCCTAATTCTGGCGAGAGATTTTATCTGCGGTTGCTCCTAACTGTTGTCAAAGGTCCACGGTCATTTGAATGCTTGCGTACATTTAACAATGTTATGTGTAACACATATAAAGCTGCATGTGTTGCGAGGGGGCTTTTGAAAGATGACGGTGAATGGGTACAGTGTTTTGAAGAGGCTTCAATTATGAATACTGGACATCAGTTGCGAAGATTATTTAGTATTATTCTGATTCAGTGCTCTCCAGTTGAACCATATGCGTTATGGAATCAATTCTCAGAACACATATGTGATGATCTTGCATACAAGATTCGTATATTGTTTGTCATTTCCAATCCAACTGAGTTTCAGATAAAAGATTATGGATTGCATTTGTTGAATCAGCTGCTTCAGGAATCGGGCAAGAGTTTGACAGATTTTCCGCCCATGCCAGTACCCAGTGGGAATTGGAGTGTAGTAGTTGGTAACAGATTGATATTGGAACATCAACAGCTCCAGAGTGATGCACAACAACTAGATGCTGAAATTAATGTTGCTCGACTTAATGAAGCACAATGCACTGCTTATACTGCAATCACGTGTTCAGTTTTTGAAAACGAGGGGAGAACCTTCTTTTTGAATGGGGGGGCTGGAACTGGAAAGACTTTTTTGTATAATACAATTGCTGCAAAATGCCGCAGTCTTGGACATATTGTTATTACCCTGGCTTCATCTGGCATTGCATCGTTGTTACTGGTGGGAGGTCGAACCGCGCATTCAACATTTTGTATTCCATTAGATGTGTTGGAGAATTCAGTCTGTGCCTTCAGCAAACAATCATTGCAAGCAGAATTGTTCAGGAAAGCAAAATTAATAATATGGGATAAAGTACCCATGCAACATAGACATTGTGTTGAAGCGGTTGATCGCACACTTCAAGACATTTGTGACAGTGTAAAGCCATTTGGTGGTATCACTGTTGTTCTCGGTGGAGACTTTCGACAAATTTTACCTGTCATACCAAAAGGAGTGCGCGAGCAAATTGTGGGTGCATCGTTGAGAAAATATGTGCTATGGAGTCGTGTACATGTGCTAACTTTGCGCCATAACATGCGCTTGAATAACTCTGCCATTGAAAATATAAATTTTTTAAAGTTTTTGACAGAGGTAATATTTTTTTTATCTTTTTTCAAGTGATGTAGGTTGAATATTATCATTTCATTGATTTGGAGTTGTTTATTCTTAATTCGTAGATTGGGACAAACCCGCAAAATTCTGTAGAGCTTCCATCAACAATCCGTAGGTGTCAAAATATATGTGAGCTGCTTTATACGATTTATCCACAACTCGATGTTGTGGGGACGGTGACTCCAACTTTCTTGACTGAGCGCACAATTCTTTCTGCACGTAATGATGATGTAATTTCCATCAATACATATGCGTTAAATGCTTTTCCTGGAGAGACAATTACTTATTTTGCAGCTGACAAAATTTCACAAGATGAACTAGATTCTACCATTGCTAATCGGTATCCAAATGAGTATTTAAACTCATTGCATCTTGTTGGATTACCGTTGTTTAAGTTAGAGTTGAAAGTTGGCTGCCCAGTAATGTTGTTGAGGAATATAGCGCCAAAGGATGGCACACGATTAATGATTGTGAGATGTGCTTCGCGCATAATTGAGGCTCTAATTTTAAATGGAGATAAATCTGGCAATTTAGTATTCATTCCAAGGATATCATTGACTCCATCAACTTCAGAATGTTTGCCTTTTCAAATGACAAGACGTCAATTCCCGATTCGATTGGCATATGCTATGACAATAAATAAATCTCAAGGCCAATCGGTGAGATTTGTTGGGATTGATTTGCGCACACCTGTCTTTAGTCATGGGCAACTGTATGTGGCACTATCTAGATGCACATCTGCTGATCGCATAAGTGTTTTGCTTCCCAAAGATGGGTCCAGTTCCACATCAAATATAGTTTATACTGAGGTTTTGTTGTAATGCTACTTCGTCGAATTGGAATCATCATAATTAGGTAATTTAAGTTTCACATGATTTACAATTAATATACTTCATGATGTCAAATATTGTACTAATTTTTTAATTTTTTTTAGCAGATTATTGTGCATTTCCCTCGCTAACTGCCAAGGTTTGATTTGATTTTGCCCTCACTAATACACTGTTCCAAGGCTCATCATTGTAGGCAGTATGGATCATGTCGTCATTTTCGGAACGGTGAGTTACTATGGTCAAAACCAAAGTTATTACTTTTTTAAAAGCAGTAATTACCTTTCACACAATTCTTATTTTCTTAAATAAACTTTTTGAGTGCTTAGGAAGATAATAATGTCCGACGAACTGTTGAAATGTTACGCGATAGCGGAGTTCGTGTTGAAATTCGCTCTGAGCATGACCTTCATGCCATGCAACCACCTTTAGTGAGTGGAAAAAAATATTTACATAATATTTGATAAAGATAATACTGCTTAGTTGATTAGCTTTCTCACTTACAACACTGAACCATGTTTTCAGGCACAATCAAGACGTCCGGCACCACCTGCTGCAAATGGGGTAAGTAAAGCATATTAGCTTTCTCACTTACAACACTGAACCTAAACGTCCAAGAATATATTTTATCAAGAGGTCTTGGTTGATTGTAATAATTATTTGATAATCTTTTCTACTGCAGGATTGGGATGCACATGCTCAAAACATGTTGTATAATAGTAGAATGACCCTGCTTAGTTGGACCTCGAACAATGTATGTACTGTACATATTATATTTATATTGTAAATATTTTTTAATCGTTTATGCTCTCATGATTCTGTTGCAGGTTGTATTTTGGATGCCACGGGCGCGATTCTCCATCAAGATAGAGACATACACTCTCAGACGCATTATCGGTAGAATGTTAGAGAAGCCATGGTGGTTACGTGCGAGGTGGATGTTAGAGCTTTCTTAATCTCTTTTACATACATGTTTTTAGAGTACCATGAATCACTTAGGTAACTTCGGCAAGTTGTGACTTGAAACAAAATGAACCAAAGTTGGACATATTGGTATCAACTACTATAGTGGAACTTGACTTTTCTTTATGCTTGCGGGTATCTCTTTTACATAGATGTTTCTTAGGTAACTTCGACATATTGGTTGTCTTAGGAATAAGTTATCCCTAGAGAACTAGATTTTTACATGTTATCAAAGCTTATTCTGTTAAGATTTTGGATTGATGATGGTAATCATCTAACTGTTGGATTTTCTGATCCAGGGCCACGCATCAGTGAAGTGGTGGTGGTGTTGTGGGAATGCTTGGAGCTAGAGTTAAAAAGAGAAAAAACCAACGGTTAGATTTTGCTAGCCCTGGAGTTGGATTATTGTGAAATTAGAATATCTGTATTTTTGTTTTTTCTTTGAAGTTGTGGTTTGTGAGGGATAATGTTGTATTTGATGATACTATGGTTTGCCCCGGGGACAGTTTTGTGATGGATAATGTTGTATTTGAGGGATAATGTTGCACTTATAAGGTTTGCCTCTGTACAGGTGAGGTTCTACCGAATTTTTTTGAAAAAACTCTATATATCCGTGACGTAGGCACGTGCATTCCCTAGTATTTATATAATTGATTATATATATGTATACATATTATGTACATATTATGTATGTATGTATATATATATGTATATAAAATAAATATATATATTCATAGCATACATATAATATATAATAATGATATAGATTATGTGTATATATATCATATGTATGTTATAAATATACAATTAATAAATTTCTTATGTGTGTTCATCTATGTATATATGTTTTATGTATATGGTATGTATGTGATTATATGTATTTATTATATATATAATTTATAATGTATAATAGACATATATTCATAAAAACGCCCTCATATATATTCATTATATATATTTGTATATATATATATGTGTGTGTATATATGTTATGTATATGTATTTAACAATGTATGTATGCTATAGAAGGGCTTTACTTCAGTACTATATGTGTGCACTTTTATGAATATATGTCTATTATACATTATATATATTATATATTATATATATAATAAATACATATAATAACATACATACCATATACATAAAACATATATACATAGATGAACACATATAAAAAATTTATTAATTGTATATTCATAACATACATATGATATATATATATACATAATCTATATCATTATTATATATTATATATATGTATGCTATGAATATGTATATTTATTTTATATACATATATATAATCAATTATATAAATATATCTAACACATATAAAGAAAGAAAGGGGAAGAGGTTTCAAGTGGGTGGGATCCACTTGTCCCCACTTGATTGCCCCAGCCACTATGACAGTGCCTGACTTCTATGTCAGGCCCCCGAATCCGATTCGGGGGGCTGACATTGGCTTTGCTATGTCAGGCCCTGCCATCGGCAGTTGCCCAATGGGGTGGGGACAGGTGGATTCCACCATCCACCACTTCCCCTGCACTCTTTCCACCACTTCCCCTGTTCTCTTTTCTTCTCTCTCAATATATATATATATATATATATATATATATATATATATATATATATATATATATATATATATATATACTCAATATATTATATTATGATTATATATTTAATAAAAATTTAATGTGTTCTATGTATATATATATATACACACGCGCGCGCACGTGAAAAGGGGTTTTTATCAGGGAGGGCTCAGATCTTTGAAGGGGAGCTACATGAGACAAAGGGAAATGTCTAATATTCCTTTTGCAAATGAGCGTACTCCCTTAACCCTTTGAGTGTAGCGTATCCATCATACCGTATCGTACCGAAGTGAAGTCCTTCTATAACATACATACATTGCTAAATACATATCCATAACATATATATACACGCAAACACACATACATATATACAAATATATATAATGAATATATTTATGTGCTTTATGAATATATGTCTATTATACATTATATATATATATATATATATATATACAAATAAGGAATTTATTAATTATATATTCATAACATACATATGATATATATATACATAATATATATCTTTATTATATATTATATGAATGTTATGAATATGTATATTTATTTTATATACATATATATATAATAATATGTATACATATATAATCAATTATAGAAACATATCTGAATATATAAAGAGAGAAAAAAGAAAAAGATTTGGAGTAGTTGGCAGCCACTTGTCCTCGTCTAATTGGCTCAGCTTCTATGGCAGGGCCTGACATAGAAACTCTACGTCAGGCCCCCCCGAATCCCATAGAAGGTGACAAGGCTGTGACTCCTTAATCCAAGCATAATGCAAACAAATAGGAGTATCTGAATCCCTACTTTTTTATATGGTTTCTAGATTCTAGCGTTCTTGAGTTTTGTAGAAGAACTGATTGGTCGTATTGTGATGGCATGACCAATGTCCATCACAAGCCAGACTGGATCATGATCTGAATCTTAGGGTTTCTTAATTTTTTCAATCATAGTTAATTTTCGTATGTACGGTCAGCTTCGTTGTCTGGACCATAGTTAATTTTTTAAATTGAACAATAGTTTTAAATCATTTATATTTATGATTGCTGTCCGGTTGATGTCAGATGAGTGTACTGTGGAATTTTTTGCGATCTCATCCCGCGAATGTCATTTTTTATGATCTGATACCCTTCATTGTTTTTTTTACCGTCTAATCTCATTATTTTAAATCATTTTTTGCGATCTCATCGCACTGGAATCACGATCATATTCTCATTTTTCACCGTCCACATACACGCATACCATGTCACATGAAATGATATGACATGAATAGTTAAAAAAATAATAATAAATACCATTGTTGCTTCGGAAATCACCGATGACATTAATTCCCCCCACGTTGTAACAAACAATGTGACTTTAACTATACACAAAAATTCATCGGTGTCAGCATTAAATGAATGAGAAGACATGCCGTGCGCTCGAATTAAATGTGACTTTAACTATACACAAAAATTCACGCGCGTAGTTAACAAACACATATAAAAGACTAACATCATACTATTTTTCACGCGTGGTTATCACTATATGCGCGTAGAAGATATGCTAATGTTGTACGAAAACAATACTCGCGTTTCTCAAAAATCACGGGGGACATTAATTACCTCGCATGTGGCAAGCACTGATTAGCATACTTTTTACGTGTGCAAAGTGATAACAATGCGTGGAAAATGATATATGTGTATGATGTTAGTCTTTTATGTATGTTTGTTAACTACGAGCGTGAATTTTTGCGTATAGTTAAAGACACGAGCACCGTCTGCACGACAGGTCTTCTCACGCATTAAATGCTGACACCGCCGTACACCGTCGCCAATCATTTCTAGCCACGTGGCAGGGAATTAATGCCATCCTTGACTTTCGAAGCAACGCTAGTATTATTTAATTGGGTAAAAATCATTTTGGTTTCCTCTAGTTTCAGGGTTTTTCATTTTAAACCATGTGTTTCAAAACGTAACAAAACAGACCCTGTAGTTACAATAATTTCACTTTAAACTCAAATTTAGTAACGGTCGTTTGTTGAAACACATGGTTTAAAATGAAAGGGAAAATATCATTTTGGTCCCATCTAGTTTCAGAGTTTTTCATTTAAAACCCTATGGTTACAATAATTTCATTTTAAACCCAAATTTAGTAACGGACGTTACGGACTTAACGCCAAACGGTAATCTCGTCATCAGCCTCGCCGCCAGCTCGTTCGCCGCCCCATTACAGTCATAGTTGTCAAAGCAAGCATCCCATGCATGGACCAGCTGGGTGAAGAGCATGTTGACCACAGAGAGGGCCGACGGGTACTCGAGGATGCGCTGGAGGAGGAGCAGCGTCTTGGTTTGCAACGGAGAGAGCTGGGAAGAGCTTGCATGGGTGGCGACGGTAATCTACAAGAGTAGAAGGCCACCAATGTGAAGGGAGAGATTAGAGTAATGGCCTCTTGGGTCGCCTAAGATCTCAGCCTGTCGAGAGACATCTGGAGGTGGGGTGCCCGACGGTTTGGCTGCCGGAAGCCGCAGGCGACTAGAGGGAGATAAGTGAGGGAAGAGAGAGAACATAATAAACCAGTCAACATTGGGTCAAAGCCAGTTTGACGTTAAGTGTGTAACGGCCGTTACTAAATTTGGGCTTAATGTGAAATTATTGTAACCACAGGGTTTGTTTTGTTACGTTTTGAAATATAGGGTTTAAAATGAAATTATTGTAACTATAGAGTTTAAAATGAAAAACCTTGAAACTAGAGGGGACCAAAATGATATTTTCCGAAAATGAATTACTATCGACCGTTAAGTCAAGAAACGACCGTCAGTAATTTGGGTTTTAAGTGACATTATTGTAATTAAAGGGTCTGTTTTGTTACGTTTTGAAACGCAGGGTTTAAAATGAAAAACCCTGAAACTAGAGGGGACCAAAATAATTTTTACCCTATTTAATTTGTCATACCATGCCACGTCATGTGGCATGGTATGTATGTATGCTGCGATGGTGAAAAATGAGGGTAGGATGGTAATTTCAATGGCTAAGGGGGTATCAGGCTGCGAAAAAATAGTGAAGGGGGTATCAGATCGCAAAAGGTGATCTTTGGGGGTATGAGATCGCAAAAAATTCTATGTCAGTGTGTATGCCATCTAAATTTTAGGAATATCGGGAGCTGCTTCTCCCACCCTCTTATGTCAGGGCCTTGAGCCCATGACATAGACTTGGCTCAAGTCATCCGAAGGTGGTACGACCAAGGACCCAATCATGGCACGGGGTCGAAGCCCTAGAGTCATGAGAGAATAGGAGGTCTCAAGATAGCAAGCCAAATAGGAGCGGCACGCATCATCACCAACTTGGCGCGGTGCATTTTGAAGATGACACGACAAGTTAAGAAGATGGCACGGAGGATCGAGCCAAGATCGATACTTGACGCTCCATGGCACGGGATAGGTGAGCGGCACACGTGGCACGACACGCCAGGCGGGCGCACGGCGCACGCGCGAGGCGGACACGTGTGCTAAGACACATGGCGCAAGGCACGAGGCGGCGTCGACAAATTCCGAATGCTATTAGGAGTCCGAGTCCTACTAGCACTCCCATTCCTAGCTCTACTAGGACTCTATACGTCATGGCGTGGGTGATGAAGAGTTTTGACGCGGGCGAAGTTCAAGTAGCACGAGGAGTCCTAGTCGGACTAGGACTCAGCGCGACAGGATGCACCCGGGATGACGCGGTAGGCCATTGGGGCCAAACCAACCATGCCATTGTCCAAGTATCAGCTGGACTGGGTTCCTGGAAGGACTTCACACGGCAAACGAAAGATTTGGCGTGGGGAAATTCCAATTTTCACGGGAGTTCTAGTGGGACTAGGACTTGGCGCGCCCGGCGGAAGGCAGTTGACCATGGGGGCCAATCTAAGTGTGCAAATGACCAACTTCCACTTGGCTTAGGTCTTTGGAAAGACATGATGTGTCAAAGATGGAAGATGGCATGGAAGATTCAAGACTTGATGCGCGAAAATAGGAAGGAGTCCTATTTCGGGTCAAGTAGGGCGGTCGATTTTGGCAAGAGCTATCCAAGGCAAGTTTCAGCTCAACAAGGAGTCCAGATGAAGTGGGTGGCTTCATGATTGGCCAAGTCAGAGTCCTGATCGACATGGAGTCCAACAAGGTCTCAGAGTTGGAGTTGGACAAGGAGACTTCCCTATGAAGGAAGACCCAGACTTCTTCTCTATATAAGGAGGAGGCTGGTCAGGTGTATCGGCATCTGGAGGGACCTGAGTGGGCTCATGGATTAAAGATACGGGAGGGATTGAGAGATAATGTGAGAGAGGATTTAGGTGATTCTTCTAGGGTTTTTGGTTGAGAGCTTCTTGTATTGACAGTGATTGTACTCCAAAGGGGTTGGGGCAGAGAGAAGAGTGCTCTTGTAATCATTGGTCAATAAAGGAGTTGGGATCTCATCCCTTACCCTTGTTCGTGTGTGTGCTTGTGATTGTGCAAGGAAGAAGGAGAGCTGATCAAGAGGCAGTCGGGCTGCCAGGCTGAGTGCATAAGCTGTGCACAGACGGCTTGCAGACGACGTGCGAGCGGAGCACAAGTGGCGTGCAGGCGTGCGGCGGTGGTGTGCAAGCTCTACGTAGGGGTCTCTTGGCGCCATCATTGGGCAAAAAGTAACGTTAAAATTTACCCCTTTTTTAGCCTGTGACAATTGGTACTAGAGCCAGGATGTGCCATGTCAAGCGGTGAAGGATCGCAGAATGAAGGAGGTGTTGATCGCTTGATGCCTTTGATCGCGTTGGTGGGGAAGGAAGCGGATGAGGCGCCGAAGTCTTTGCTCGGTTGGAGGAGAACAATGCAACTTGACGAGGTGAAGGCAACACTTGCAACTTAAGAGGAGGGGTTGCGAGAGTTGAAGCAGTTGATTAAGGTGCGCAACTGAGAGTTTGACAGAAGAACTTGGGAAGCTGCGAAAACTTCAAGAACTCTGGGCACTATTGTCGAGTAAATCACGGATTGACTTGAGGACGAGTTGATGGTGGTCAAGCGTGCGATTTGCAGCGGAGGGACCGTTGATCAACCAAAGTGCAGGAAGGTTCCTGATCCGAAGCCTTTCGACGGTGTTCAGAACAAGAAGGAGTTGGAGAACTTGTTACACCCCGACCCAAAAAATCCATCCGGTTCGTGGCGTGAGGGTTTCTATTCTACTAAATCCATCTGTGGCGTATTTAAAATAAGATAAAACATCTAAAAACTTAACAATTGATCTCGGACAAGATTGAAATTTCTACTAATTCAATAAAGATCTCAAATTGTTGATTTATACATAGATACCAAAATCCTAAAAAGGAAAATTATACATTTAACAGATCCTCGAAGGATATCTATATACAAAAACTGCCAAAGGTATAGTAAAGTCCTCATAAATCTCAAACACCTCCAGACGTCGACGCGTCACCAAGAGCCTATCCAGCTGGTGCTACGGAAGAAGAACTGACGCATGTACCTGCAAAACACAGCCTGGATAGGAGTGAGCGACATACGCAGTAGGATTCTAATCTACATCACACATAAAGGAAGGGAATAGTAAAGTCCCAAGTTCCATCTCAACTCTAGGGGACAAACACACGTTACAAACTCGGCTTACCCCAGGGCATGCACTCTGATGACCTCCACTGTCAATAGTCGTCCCTCTCAAACCAAGCACTCCAGCGCTGAACAACTCGGGTAGGACACATGGAGATATGTAACTTCCACTACTGAAATGAGTTTGAGACTACAACCTAAGACGACCTCTACACCTCAATCAGATTAATTTCAATCAACTAGACAATATCCTCGATAACAATAATTCAATATTAGAATCGGATCCTAAACCTTGCTACCCAGCCTCGGTCCTAAGGCTAGATCCGAGCTGCCTGAGCCCTCAAATCGACGAATCCCCAATTCGCCCACGTCCTAGCCTAATACTTCTAATGCAAACAAAAGTGCATGCAATGTTCACACGCATAAAATTTAATCGAAACATGCAATAATATGTCAAGCATTATACAAGTCTTGGCATAGCATCTCTGCTAGCCCTAAAGGGTGAACATACACAAACAGCGGAACCACGGGGTGCTAACAACAGTAAAGCAAGTCTATAACATGCGAACATTGATATAAAACCAAAATTTCACAATTTATGTCTATGGTTAAATCACATCCAAACCACTTGCCAAAATTCTCAAAAATCCACTAATAATAACATGCATGCTTCCTAACATCGTTAAAGAAACCCAATCAAAGAACCACGAAAAATCCCTAATCAAGGGCTGACAGTTTGTCAAGGCCTTGAGCCCATGACATGGACTTGGCTCAATTCATCTGGAGGTAGCAGGGCCAAGGGCCCAATCATGATGCGTGGTTGAAGCCCCAGGGTCATTAGAGACTAGGAGGTCTCAAGATAGGAAGCCAAACATGAGCGGCACGCATCAACACCAACTTGGCTCGGTGGATTTTTGAAGATGGCGCGGCAAGGAAAGACGATAGCACGGAGGACTGGGCCAAGATCGAGACTTGATGCGCCATGACACGAGATAGGCGAGTGGCATGCGCGGAACGACGCGCCAGGTGAGCGCACGACGCGCGGCGTGACGCGGTGTCAATAAAGTCCAAGTACCACTAGGATTGCTAGATCCACTAGGACTCCAATTCCTAGCTCTACTAGGAGTCTACACGTCACGGCGTGGGCGATGAAAAGTTTTGGCGCGGGCGAAGTTCGAGTTGCACGAGGAGTCCTAGTCGGACTAGGACTCGGTGCGACACGACGTGCCCGACATGATGCGGTAGGCCATTGGGGCCAAACCAACAATGCCATTGTCCAAGTATCAGTTGGATTGGGTTTCTGGAAGGACTTGACACGGCAAAGGAAAGATTTAGCGTGGGAAAACTGATGAGACGTGAAAAGTACACAAATTAACCCCTTAATTTACCTTTATTAGTCTTCGAGCAAGATATTTCTAATAATCTTCATGGTATTTCAGGTACAAGAGTGCTCAACAGAAGTTAGATCAACTTTGGAGCTTAAACGAGCCTATTCGAGCACATTTAGGTACATGGGTCAACTTCAAAGATTAAACTGTACCTTCTCAGAAAGAATCAAATAATGTGCCATATGTTATTGGAAAGCTCTGGAAGTCTAGTTTTTGGAGAATTTTACGGTTCATGATTCCGAGTTTCCTAGATGAAGTTATGGCATTTTTATTACCAATGCGCAGTGCTGAATGGCAAAAGAGATAATATGCAGAAAAGAAGATCGATCTTCTGTGTATAAAAGATCGATCTTTGTACTGTAGCATAGATGACAGAGAGCAATAATTCAAAAAATCGATCTTCTCCCTATAGAAGATCGATATTCCGTGGGCGCAGCCAATTATATGGGATGAAAAGATCGATCTTCACCCCTAGAAGATCGATCTTTCATTGTCAGTTAAGCAAAATGAAGGGCCCAGATGTAATCCGAAGGGTAGAAGCTTGAGGGTTATAAATACCAAACGTTGGGCTCTTATTGGGGATTCTTTTGGACAAGAAGAGGCTAAGGAAAGGGGCAACCCCCTTGGGCAAGGAAGGGAGCTCTCATCCAAGAGGGAGGAGATTGGTGAAGAAGAGGAGGATCCATCTCTTCTCCATTGCTTCTCCATCGAAGATGAGTAGCTAATCTATTTACCTAGTGGAATACCATGATGTTTTAGATTTTATTTGTAGTTTTCTTTGGATTTGGATGTTGTAATCCCTATGAGACAAGTTGTATGAATTTATTCTTCATTTCTATAACTTTGTAGTTGGATTCTAATGTTGGATGGATGGATTCTTTGGTTTGCATAAGCTAGAACCTTGTGCCAAATAGGTGTTTGTTGATATTCCCCAATGAGTAGGTTGTGCTAGAACCATGGCCACTTGTGTTGAAGGGAGTCTTGGCTCTAGGTTAGGGACTTGGTTGTGCTAGAACCACTCCAATCCACATCTAACCTAGCATCTATCCTATCTTTTATAGTGTTTTGGATTCGAGATGCTAGAACCACCTCGATCCATTACCATATTCCATACAACCCAATTCCTTGCGACAAGATGATCCTAACCTGACTTCTCGTTAGCGATGACCGTAGCTAATCCCTCAATCGCCGACTTTCTAGCATACACCTTTTACGACGGATAGTCCTTGTCTGGTTATTCGTTAGCGACGACCTTTGTTAGCCACAAGGTAGTCGATATTGTAGTGTCTCGATAGGATTGCATATCTTGATCCATTAGAAAGCTACGATTGAGCCTAATCCGGATTGGGATTCCCTAGGATCTCTCTCTATCCATTGAATCATTTACATGCTTTCTTAGTTTTCTTATCATAAAACCCAAAAACCATTTCTTTTATTATCCTTGTAGGAACACTTAGATTGAGCTTGGTAGTTTAATTGTTTCCATACGCATTCCCTGTGGATTCGACTCGGACTCACCACTTGTTACCCCAAAAGGTAGTTAGTTGAGAGTTTGATTATAAATTTGTAATTTTGATCGGGCGCGTTAAGCTGCGACACTTTCCATGTCCCATCAAAAACTCCAAGTTGCGTGGGAGTTCTAGTGGAACTGGGACTTGGCACGCCCGGTGGAAGGCAGTTGGTCATGGGGGCCAATTTGAGCGTGCAAATGACCAACTTCCACTTGGCTTAGGTCTTTGGCAAGATATGATGCGGAAAATATGGAAGATGTCACGGAAGATTCCGGACTTGATGCGCGAAAATAGGAAAGAGTTCTATTTCTTGTCAAGTAGGCAGGACAGTTTTGGCAAGATCTATCCAAGGCAAGTTTAAGCTCAACAAGGAGTCCAGATTAATTGAGTAGCTTCATGATTGGCCAAGTCAGAGTCCTGATCGACATGGAGTCAAGCAAGGTCTCAGAGTTGGAGTTGGGCAAGGCGACTTCCCTATGAAGGAAGACCCAGACTTCTCCTCTATATAAGGAGGAGGTCGGCCATGTGTAGCGGTATATGGAGGGATCTGGAGGGACCTGAGAGGGCTCACGGATTGAAGATCCAGGAGGGATTGAGAGATCGTGATAGAAAAGAATTGGGTGATTCTTCTAGGATTTTGGGTTGAGAGCTTCTTGTATTGGAGGCGAGAGAAGAGTGTTCTTGTAATCATTGGTCAATAAAAGGAGTTGGGATCTCATCCATTTCCCATATTCGGGTGTGTGCTTATGATTTTGCAAGGAAGAAGGAGGGCTGGTCAAAAGGCAATCGGGCTGCCATGCGGAGTGCACAGACGACGTGCCGATGATGTACGAGTGGAGCACAAGCGATGGGCGGGTGTGCGGCGGCGGTGTGCAGGCTCCACGTGCGGGTCTCTTGGCATCATCATCGGGAAAAAAGTAAGGCGAAAATTTACCCCTTATTTAGCCCTGTGACACCTGACACCCCCACCCTCTTGACACACTCACCCCATTTCCATTTCCCCTTTCCTCTTATGCCCCCCCCCCCCCCCCCCCCCAATTTGTCCCCTTCTTTTCTCGGTTTATTTTTTTATTTCTCAATTTTGTGTTTTTTTTAGTTTTCTTTTTCTTTTTTTTAATTAGTTTTGTTTTTTTAATCAATTTTATTTATTTCTTAATCAATTTTATTTCTTTTTTTATATATTCTTTATGTTTCTTTTTGGTTAAACCATTTTTTTATTATATGCTTGTAATCTTTTGTTTAGTTTTTAGTTGTAGTTTTTGGGAGTCATTATTTGTAAAAGTTTTAAAAAATATAAAAATATGAATCAAAATAGAAAGCATATATATGAAAATAACAAAAATACTAACAGTTAAAAAATGCTTTGTGTTTTGTGAAAACCCTCATAGACCAATATTGATTTAGCCATCTTCAGGGAACAGTACATGTAACAATACACAAAAAAATGATACACAAAAATATCTAAAAATACAAATTCTAATCAATATTGCCTCCAAATTCTGCTACCATCGCGCTTGGTGTTGTACCTGTTACGTCGTACCACAAATGAGCATGTTTCATATAACGAGTGGCCCATCCTTTTACTTCGTACGATGAATGTTGCCATCACCATATTGGAATGAGTGGTAAATGGTAATGAGGGTGTAAGAAAACTTGCGCGAAGTGATTGTCAACATGGGCAATCGCTATTTCTCGGCACTCTTGGTTTGGAACTGGAGGAGTCCTTAATGGCAAGTGAGTAAAACAACTCCCAAACATTCTCACCAAATATATGCAGTACATGGTTGTACCTTGACGCGATGACAATTCTCAAAGACATAGAGTTCATCCAATACATCTCTGGTACCCATGGCTCAA
Organism: Narthecium ossifragum; assembly: GCA_963920575.1. Lineage (NCBI taxonomy): Eukaryota > Viridiplantae > Streptophyta > Magnoliopsida > Dioscoreales > Nartheciaceae > Narthecium > Narthecium ossifragum. The sequence goes on from OY986965.1 coordinate 14,742,871, forward strand.
ATCAATTTAGTGAGATTAATAGATTAACCACCAAATTCCGATTTGGATAAAGCTGATAGATCCTTATTTTGTTGAATCTCTTCCATATGCTCGAATCGTACCTCAGACCAACCTTTTTCACCATACCAAATTAGTGCAGCTATCGCCTTGAATTCACAATGACCATCAGGTTGAACGTCAATAGTGTGGGAAATATAACGTTGCAAAGACTTGTGTAATTTCTCAATGTAGGTATCATGGATGGGTGGAACTGGAGAGTGATCATGGGTTGTTTGAGTATTGCCAACCCCCTCTCCCCTCCCCCCTCCCCCCCTCCCCCCTCCCACGTCTCCCTCTCCCTCGAGACGTTGCAGTCGGTTGAAGGACTCTAAATCCGGAAGTGGATTCATCTGCAAACGATGGTATGCGACGTCTACTTTGCTCATCTATGCATGTAGGTCGACCTTTATGTTCTGTGTGGTACGAAGGGGCTCTAATTGTACTTTGTGATGGATCAGCCATATCGAAAAATCTATCTGTCATATGCTCTCACATATGTGGATCCATCCCATCTAATATCTCAACAACATGGGATGTCATGTTGGGTCATGCTCCCTCGTCATTAAACCTATATACATGCATAGACAACGCATATGTGGATCCAGCCTATCTAATATCTCAACAACGTGGGATGTCCTGTTGGGTCATGCTCCCTCATCATTAAACCTATATACATACATAGACAACCTCCTCCAATGAGTGTCGATACTATGTATCAACCCATGCTTAAACAAACCGCTCTTTATAAGGGTGTAACCATGTCTCCCAAAGGTATTTTAAGACACCCTTGAATCGTCGATACTCATCGCGTTTTACTTCCCACTTGTGCTGATAAAACCACTTTGTTGATGAATTAATGAGCGAGTGTCATGACGCATAAAAGCGTTTCCACTCTAAACCAAGCATAGTGGTGCATTTCTTCATTACGCACTGGTTTATGTGCCAAATACAAAGGATATGATGTGTCATGGGAAAACATGTTTCAATGGCATTGATAAGCGTCAACTCCTGATCTGGAAAAAACACAGATGGCAACGATGCCCCCTTTTCAACCATCCGCTTCTTTAAGATACCTAATGCCCATGTCAGTTGCTCTGCCCTCTCATTACTGAGATATACGAACATAAACGAGTAAGTTTGCAATGTGGATGTGATACTCACAACCTCCAATAGTGGTATCTGATACTCATTGGTATTGTATATGGCATCAATGATCAACACGGACGGAAAGTTGACAGACAGCTCTAGGCTTTTTGGATGAACCCAAAGAATATCTGTGATTTCGTTAGTGTCTAGATTTGTACAGTAATTATGGAAGTATTCTTTCTTAATTAATTGCTTCAAGATATACTGAATAGAATTTAGACCGCCCTGTTTGGCGGATTTATTTATGAAAATGACATTGTTAAATGCTTTTGATCCCCGTAGTGTTTGACAAGTCTCTTTTCTTCAAAATACTCAGAATTTTATGAGGTGTGGTGTTATTGGTCATGTCGAGCACAAATTCTTTCTCCGTTGGTTTTAACCTACACGGGTAATAGTCGCTATCAATATATTATGCTGATTGATGGTTATGGAAACCACACACAACCATTAAACCCCACATCACACCATATGGAGTTATTGGTATACTTCGCAGCTAAAGTTGGTATTCATATTTTTTAGTTCCAGTATTTTTTTGAACGATTGCCCATCAACCAGATTTGGTAGCGGCTTATACTTTCCTCCTCTTTCACATATAAAATAGCACTTTGGCAGCTTGCCGTCTTTTAATTTAGCAGAATTTGTAATAACCACAACAATATCATTTTTCAAGCCAACTATTTTCGCCCAATTTATCATATTTTCTCTACTTTCAAATATCTATATAAAAAATGTAACGAAGATGTATAAGTGCAACATTATCCAGGCTTAAAATAAAACAACGATAATAACTAACATGATCAGTGGTAAACTCAGTTGTATAATTGCAATTGTTGATGGAGATGCTCTCCCCACTAGGAACATCATTTTCAAATGAACAACTATCTGAAAATGAATCGAAGTAGTCATACATAGTGTTCTTTTATGAATTTCAAAAAGTGATGGCTAACAAAAGAATTCTGTTCTAGGAAGAGAGAAGGAGATGCTGAGAGGGAGACAACACGGGAGGGAGGTGTGACTGAAAATGAAGTGTGAGAGGAGGATTTAAATGGAGGGGTGTCGGGTTTGAGGGTAACTTAAAAAGAAGGAAATTTTAAATTTTGAAATTTTTACTGTTTGGAATTTGAAAATTGAAAATTTTATAATTTTAAATTTTGAAATTTTTACGAATTGAAATTTGAAAATTGAAAATTGAAATTAAACAAAACCGAAAAAAACATAAAAAAACAAACACAAGGGTATAACAGTAAAGTACGTGGGACAAGGGGGGGTGGTTTTGTCGGGGCAGAAGCAATTTGTTCTGAATTTTAGGAATATGGTAACTTTTTGGTTTTTAAAAACTAGGCATCATAAAATATTCTTCTTTTGACTTTCATATAATCACCTACATTTTCGTGAAATACCGAAATTATCCTTGTTTCTGTGCCATTGATTTTTTCCCCCACAATATATATATCATTTTTGTAATTTTGTATTGACTATTGCGATCATATTCTGCCATCAATGTACTAAAAACGGCAACAATTGATGGTTTCAAATTTCAAGTATTAAATTTGGGCCGATAAACAGTGGCCTACCTACATAATATGGCCCGGTCCATTATCAGGCCCAGGTGTGGCCATGGATCGTCAAATTTCTTTTGTATTTGAAATACGGAATAAAGAGAGCTCTGGCACTAAAAAAACCTGGACATAAGATAGTACTTTGATTTTAATTTTTTACTCCGAAAACGATCCAAGATCCCTTCATCGACTCAATCAAATTACTAGGAAAATATCCCTATAATATGCCATCTTCTTCCTAAAAAATTTCGAGACAGATTGATATCTGAATTTAGGCGGACATCTCAACAGGCCAGATCTGTGGTTTAGAAAAAGGAATTCATGTCTAAATGATCTATGGCGCAGAAAGCGAGGGTGCGTAGAGCGGATTTGTTGATACATATCCTACTAAATATCCTACTAAATTGGTGACATTGGGAATTTTATTTGTACCATTAAGCTCGAGCAACCACTTGAGTTGAATAGCCCATGTATAGGTCTTGAAGTCAAATTTCCAATGCCACTGATTTAATGGGATATGCATCTTTATATAGAACCCCATAGTTGATAGGTGTGATCTTTGAGGTGATCTAGCTTGGACGGAGCATATGTGACTTACAACACAGGTCGTGGTTACAACACAAATGCGAGTCAACTCGATGATGACCAGCGTGACATACAACGCAAGACGATAATCATAGTATGCCGGACATTTGCCCTTTCAAGCCACAGTCATAGACTCGACTAATTAAAAAAAAAAACATTTCACTCGAACACTAGGCTCGACCACTAAATAGGAAAAAATTATGACTACAGTTGTGAAATTAATTTAGCTAACCAACAAAGCAAATTTGAACTTATATTGAAAGATAAAACTTGTTTTCCATCCAACAAGTGATGAGATTGAGGGGACCATAAAGAGTGGCTGGTGGTCTCTTCAATGAAAGGTCATCCGTGTGGGAGGCTTCTGCCCCTCTTGAAGGCTATAGTAGATCATTGGAATCTACACAAAAAAAAAAGTGCAATTGATTCACATATCTCGTAATGAGTTTTGGGAGGTTCTTATATATATTTCGTAGGACATGCAGTTAATTGAGTTGATTTTTGGTTCCAGCTAGATTTAGCAGTTGGATTGGCAAATCAGGCATATTGTGAGATAATAATGCCATTGTGCCTTTCTCCATGACGATAAGCTTGCAAAGGGGCTGACACGTTTGTCTTTAGGGACGCCGGGAGAATGGTTGAAGCACAAGTGAAAGGGGACGGAGCAACCGCCACCTTCCAGCGGAGCTAGACCCCAATTCTGATCCATTCGAATCATCTTGACGACAAATTAGAAGTGTTTTAAGATAAAAACTAAGCAATAAAAAAATAACCTCTTGGATGTCAGAGCATTTGATCCTGGATTTTGGGGATCTTAATCTTATGGTCATCTCAGTCTCAAATTGAACAGCTGCCGAAATGACAATGTGTACCCGTTATAATAAATAGTGGTCAATGAAATGAGAAAATTCAGTTTCTTAGTTGTTTTTCATAGTAAGATTCTAAGCAATGAAATTTACTTTTCTATCAGCTTAAGTTCCATGTTCACCCAACAACACACCGATCGTCCCAAGACGTGATCTGAGACGATGAAGAAAGCTGGCCGTGTGTGAACTCTCGAACTGCTCTAATACCATATTAAACTCACACAGAATTATGCATCTTTACAAATAAAATTATTTTAGCCATTTGGATCTAATGAAATACTTCAACCCTCCTCACTCAAGAAAAAGTGTCTTAAACAATAATCAAATCTATGAGATGAATAGTTAGGCAACAGGCATTACAATCCTTAGCATATTCAATTGATTTGTGCTCCCTTCCCAGAATAGCCTGAAAGGTGAGCTGCCACCAAACTATTCCTAGTCCAAGAATCCAATTTAGTTACATTTCCACTCCAACTGCCCATCTTTTTCTTCTCTCGTGGGGTTCATGGCATCGCCACCGACACGAGTCTGGGGATTACCAAATAAATGAATGAATATAGTAGTATACTTCTTCCACCATATCTTCTCTTCCTTTCAACGTTTTTAAGCCACTTGTACTCACTTAATTTTTTAATTTTTAAATCTTTTATTTTAAAATTTGAAGTTTTTTTTTTTACATATCGACACCTACATTCTAACAATATTATAAAAAACCACCTTCCTTATCTATTAAACTCGTGAAAAATGATAAGAAGGAGGTATACATTTTGCGAATTTAATCGATAATAATGTTGTCATATCTCTTATTGGAATTTGATGGTAAGAATATTGTTCTACCCGGTGGCGGAATCAGGATGAGATTTAAGGGGGGGGCGAAATCTAAAACAAAATGATCAAATTTTTTTTCTTTTATGTAATGCAAAAACTATCTTAGACTTACAATATCGAACATTAAGAAATAAAAACAATACAAATATTAAAATATATGTACCGTACTATGTGTTGCGATTGAGAGGTAGAAGTTGGATCCTACGCTTTTGCATTTTTTGAAAACATTGCAAAATGACTTCGTTCTCAATAGTTTCAAAAATCCCCCACTCGATGTATAGTATCATGCAATCATTCATACAGTCATCTCTCATCTTATTATGCAAATCAGACTTGATAATCTTCATCGAAGAGAAAACTCTCTCAACGGTTGCAGTCGCAACTGGTAAGACCAATGCCAACTCAATAAGAAGATAAACCAATAGAAATAGAGCATTTTTTCTTGTCTCAAACATCTTCATAGCAAAACTTCCAATATCTTGAAGTCGAGAAATATCATCATTTCTTCTAACATCTCTAATATATGTGTTAAGCTGATTTCTAAGTATCATACGATCAGTTGCTGTGAAATCCTCTGGATAAAGTTCAGCAAGACGACATAACTTAGCATGGTCAAATACTGAGAATGAGTTTCTTGGATCAAGACATGCTATGCAAAGAAGTAACTCCGTACTTGCTTATGTGAAACGATGATTCATCTCTTGAGCGATGAAATCAATAACTTGGAAAAACACTTCAACACGAAAATGGTGCATATAAGTAATACTTTTGCCCTCCAGAGCCTCCACACCTCGAACGATTGCTAGTTGGTATAATATCTTCCATATTGGGTACACTAATAGAATTATCGGAACAAAAAGTTTCAACTTCTTCCAAAAATTTATTCCATTTTGTCTCCCTCAAATGATGCAGCCGTTCCTTCACTACTCCAACCAAACTCATAGCATTAACTATATCTTGATCCTTTCGCTGCAAGATCTATGACAATTCATTCGTAATTCCCATTATATCCCTCATAAAATGCATAGTGAATACAAACTCAAAGTTGTCCATCTTATCCATCAAACTCATAACCATGGATCTTTGTTCTGACTGAACTCCATCATCTTTTATATTTTCAAGAACTTCAAACAATGATGATCACATAGTGAAAAGACGGATTATTGTAAGGTGACGTGAACCCCAACGAGTATCACCTAAAATAAAGTAACAATATTATGTGAATTAAAAGCATATAAACAAAGAAATAAAACATTTGAAGAGATTTAGTAATTAATGAGTAATCACCTGGTCGTGTGACACTGATTTCTTGATTTTTGCCTCTTCCACTAGAAGCCTCTCCCTTATCCAACCGATCCACTAAATTCTCATGTTGTCTTTGGCGAAGAATATCTTTTCTTTTACAAGAAGCTCTTACCATATTCACAATCAAACAAGTATAATTACAAAAATAACCAACTTGTAAGTTATTCTTTCCAATACCCACAATAGCCAATTGATGTTGGTGAGCAAAACAATTGATATAGATAGCAGAAGGATTGTCCCGCAAAATAAGCGACTTTAACCCATTGAACTCCCCTCGCATGTTTGATGCCCCATCATACCCTTGGCCTCTCAATGTGGACATTGGTAATCCATGTCTTGCAAACAATCCGTCTATAGAAGTTTTTAAAGATTGAGAGCAAGTGTCAGCAACATGTTCCACACCAAGAAACCTTTCAATTACTTATCCACCTTTGTTCACATATCTTAAAACCACTGCCATTTGCTCCTTCACTGAATTATCTCGTGACTCATTAACCATAAGTGAAAAAAATCCTCCCCCAATATAATTAATGATCGCAAGTGTGGTCTCCGTTGCACAAGCAATCACCAATTCCTTTTGAGATTTTGGAGAGGTCATTTGGTTGTTTTCAAGAGCATTAACCATAACTGTTTTAGCAATCTTTTCATCCCGTAAGTTGTACCATTCCAAAAGCTCAACAAAGTTGCCTTTCCTCAATGAACTCTTAGACTCGTTATGACCATGAAAAGCTAATCCATGCACCAAAAGAAAACGAATGCAATCTAAAACCGCTGTTAAACGAATGCAATATGCATTCTCTTGCTCATGCCCGTGTGCGGAAAATATGTGCGACACACTTTGCTGTTGATTTCTACGTGTTTCACATTTTTCTCTAGCTTCATTGTGAAAATTGTTATGTACACCAACATGTTCACCAAATTTTCTATTGCCTTTTTCCAATTGTTGAATCCTATATATGTAAACACATCTCCTCCGTCTTGTTCTCCTTGAGGTTTTCTAAACAGATAACACCATAAGCAATACGCTGTATCTTTTGATACTCTGTATTCCAACCACCCATAGTCTTTGAACCATGTCTCCCTAAAACTCTTCATATTTTTTTCATATTTTTTGTTGGGGAAATTATGACCAAACGGTTGACAAGGACCTTTGATTAAGTACCCCCTAGGAATTTCATCCCTAATTCTAACATCATATGTTTCGATGGGTTTACATAACCCTGGGTCACGAACAATATCATTCGAAATAATTAAACTAGTTCGGGGTCTTTTCGAACTATTATTCTCCGAAGTAGTATGCAAGTCATGAGTATTAGACGATTCACCGCTTGGCCCGCTTTGTAGTTTTTTTTATCACAAACTTATTCATTATCTAAATAAAAAAAACGAAAATATAAATAAAAATACAACAATTAGAAATCAAACTGATAAATTATCAAATAATTAACTAAATCCTAACAAATAAATAATTAACTAAATCAAACTATTAAATTATAGATCCTAACATCAACAAATAATTAACTAAATCAAATAATTAAAAAAAAACATACTTGCTCAGCTGCTTTGTTTAACTGCTCTGTTTCTTCTCACTTGCGGGTGGCTGGGTCCTGGGTGGTGCCGACCGACTAGGCCCTGTCTGGTGGGTGCGGGTGTCGGAGAGGGGGGAGGGCCGGAGAGCCGGAGAGGGGGGAGGGCCCGAGAGCCGGAGAGGGGAGAGGGTTGGAGTCGGGTGGTTGGGTGGGTGCCGGCCCTACTGGGTGGGGGCGAGTGCCGGAGAGGGGGGAGGGCCGGAGAGCCGGAGCCGGAGAGGGGCCGGAGAGGGGGGACTGGGGAGGGCCGGAGAGCCGAAGAGGGGGGAGGGTCGAGGGGTTGTGCCGCCGTGGAAACTGGAAAGCACGCCCATAAGCCCATTCATAAAAGGAAGGAGAGGAGGCGAAAGGGCGTGGAGGCGAAGGGGCGTCGCCGCGTCAGGCACCGTGTCGCCGCGTGGAGGAGGTGAAGTGTGAGGACCCGTTCCTCTGACCCGGCTCGACCGTGTCGGTCGTGGGCCGATCCCTTCTTGGTCTGTCTCTGTGTCGAGCGAGATTGGCTGATAGCATGGCCTCTTTGCGACCTCAGGGGCAATTTGGGTAAATTGCGTCCTATCGGGTGGTTTCACACATGCGTAGCACACGCACGGCCTTGTAATGATATATGTGCTTGATTGGATCCATAAGAGTGCTCTGAATCTGAAGATCGGAGTTCGATCAAGTAGATCTAGAGCTGAACGACTGTGATCAACTTAGGCTGATCGAACGACCACTTAAGTAACCCGAGTATTTAAAACCCAGCCCTACTGTTCACCCACCTTTCGCGAGACCTTTTCCTGGGTCACGGTGCGATGGCTGAGGAGAGGGAGAGAGGAGAGCTTGGCGGCGAGGGTCACGACCGAGAAGCAGAGGAGGACTTGGCGACGTTGGCGGTGACGATGGAGAGCTTGGAGGCGGCGACGACTACCATGACTGGAGAAGAAGAGGAAGGACGCGACCTCAACGCCCAGAGGTAGGGATTCCTACCCTAACCTTTGGTTAGGTCTCTAGGGCTTGATTGGAAGCATGCTAGCTTAGGTTGATGATGCTTTGTTGCTTCCGTGACTTCTCTGTGGATGTCTTTCTTCTTCCCCTGCCTTGACATTGCTTAAATCTGAGTTAATGATAGTTTTTGTTGAGATTTGAGTCCTCTTTTGCTGGTTGGTTGGATGTCGAAGAGATCTTTACCTCTGAGCTCCCTCTTTTCCCTGATCTTGATCTGCCGGATGTTTGAGGTCCTCTTCCAACTCCTCTCCCGATTTCCATGGAGTTTTTATCGGCTTGGTTTGGATCTATAGGTTTTGGTAGATTTCTGATGCTGTTAACTTGGCATCTCCGCGTCTGCTTTGTTTTCCTTTGGATTTATTGGCTAGTTCTTGGATTTGTTTTAGTGGCTCCGATGGTAGTAGTTAGCCAGTTCCCTTGCCGACTCGTCGGATGAATGCTAGACTAAGGACTGGATCAATGCTATCTCTTTCTCTCATTTCTCTGATGCGCTGCCATGGTTTTTGGTGCTAGGTCGTGCTCTGTTTTTGGTCCTATGTTTTCATCCTCATCTTTTCCCCCCTCTACTGTCATGGGTTGTATACGTGATCTCTGTTTGAATGGGTCATTGGATTAATTACTGAACTTCAATTGCCATCTTCGTATCCCTATTGTTCTGTCTGCCAGACTAGAGTCTTGAATGAATGATATTGCCATTCTTTACTGCCGCCTGTTCTTCCTCTATTTAATTCTTGCAATTGCATTGTTGGTTATCTCAAGTATGTAGTATTATATCGTGTAAGCCTAAGGCCGACGGTGTGCCCGTTTCTATTTCTTTTATGGGTTAACCAAGGGAGTGAAGACTCTCGGGAATGTGTAATTTGGTTGGGCCGACTGTGTGCCCTTTTTCTGTTGAAAGATGTTATGCTTGGTTGGATGCATGTTTGCCATGCGAATGTTGTGCTCGGCTTTTGTTTATTGTTGAATGCTAAACCTACCGTATAGCTATGCTATATACCTTGTTGGACATGTGATTGATGAATTGAGATGTAGAGACACCTAGGCCTAGTTGCTTGATTAGGTTCATGCATGTTGTATGCATTAGAAGCATTAAGGCTAGGTGCGGGCGATGGAGTTCGATCGCCGATCCGAGGTCTCCATTCAAACTTTACAGGAAGGTCTATTTGATGGTGGGGAATTCATTCATGCAATAAAAACCAAACTTAGATCGTGAAATATCATATCTGAGTCCAACCCCATCGAAAAACCGAGAAAAATACGGAATTCATCCTAAAGAATACGGAACTGAAACCATAGCTAGCTTCTAAACATGGCAAGGAACTAGAAAACCGAAAATCATAGCATTCCAATGCACACAACAACCCAAATCATAAAAAGACGATCCTAGGGTTACCAACTCATAGGAATTGGGTAGAAACACCTACATGTATAGACGTGCAGGCGATCTACAAGATCCTCAACTCCGATCGCCGCAGATCCGTGTCGAAAATCCGCAGGCGAAGCTCCACGCCGCCAGCCAACGAAGGAGAGAGGAAGATAGAAAGAGAAAGAAAGAGAAGAGAGAGAAAAGAGAAGGGTTTAAATAGAAAGCTGAAATCGATCACACCCGTCTGATTCGATCTCTCCCGATCGAGCTCCGATCTTCCGATCGGAAGCGCCCTTAAGGTTCTAATCAATCACATAGATCAATCAAAGGCAGTGTGTACAACGCGGGTGTGAAATTGACCGCCATGGAGTAAATTTACCAAAATGCCACTGGGGTCAAAAACAGCGATGCGATCAACCGATCGCATCCCAAGGCCAACCGAGCCAAACCACAAAACCAGACCCTCGACCTGACGTGGTCAGACCGGATTGGAGGTACGGGTCCTCACATCTCGTGCCAAATCGTCTGGACCATCTCCAACCATAGAAAAGAAGATTGGGTCTCCGATAGTCGGCCAAGTAGTCCATCTGCTCAACCAAGTGAGTACTTTAATTTATTTTCTTTCTCTTCTTCATACTCTTCTCTTGACACTTAGACATTTTTGTCTCTAGGGCTACAATAGAAGTGCTGTCATATACTTCCAGTTCCTTATACTGCTCATCTTCCCCAAGTATCGCTACCTATGAACCTTCCATCGTGCTTAGCCAAACTAACAAGAATCGTTCAGAGTAACAATCGACCGCAACTCCTCTCCAAATTGTGAAACAAGTACGTCCCAAGATCAGAATCAAACGTCTTGCTCAAAGGAAGACAAAAGTATAATTACTTGTTTTTTCTTTATTGTCGATGTATCGACCTTTTCTCATCCTCATATTTGCAGGGTTCAAAAATAGAAAAACTTGACGATCAATCCTTTGGGCAAGATGAAGAGGATGAAGGAGATTGGGATGGTGAAGATCTTTTTGATGTTTTAAATGCAGCTCCCACTAAACCAGGCTTCCCATCGGCTTCCCATACTCTGGCCGAGAAGTTTATTATTCTGGTATCGTCGGCCAGTGCTACAGGACCAAGTATTATTGTACCCCCTACTATCTTGACAATAGAAGTACCATCTACTGCATCAATATCAACACTGATTCATGGTGTCCAAGAAAGACTGATGGCTGAAAGTACTATGTTAGTTTCTACTACCATGACGCCGGCTGCTATTGCATGAACATCAATTTCTGTTGTGCTAGAAAAGACGATGGCTGAAAGCTCTCTGATAGTTTCATCCACTATCATGACGCCGGCTTCATTAATTGCTACTCCACACACCCATCTATTTCTGCTTTGGATCAGGTATAAACCAATTTTGGCTGATATATATAATCACTTTATTAACACTGATTACTAAGTATTTCTTATTTTAGGATGACATGGCTCAACTAGTTAGCGCTATCCAAGTGTTCTCTGAGTCTTGGCGAGCCTTGAAGTCTGCAAAGAAAACCGTTGTTGATCCCGCAATTACTCAGGGGTAGACACCAACTTTGACTAAGCTCAAATTTGAGGGTATTTACGAAATTACCTCTACTTGCCTCAGACATTCCTCGAAGGCACCTTATCAGACATACAAGTTCAAGCACACACAGAGCACATATACACTGCTCTATATGTGGTCCTCCATGGTTTTGAAAGTATCCTACACAAACCATGAGCGTAAAGGGTGTTCCGGTAATTTTACCCACCCAAGGGTATTTTAGGAACTCAAGACAAAATACATGCCCGAACTCTATAAATATCCTATCATAACCCTATATAGCTTTTACAACATCCTACAAAAGCTAAGTTGATATAGGGGCATTTTCGTAATTTTACCACATCAAGGGTATTTTGGGGATTTAAGCAAAATATATGCTTAGAATCTACCTTATAACTCATTGGGCCGGTTACATGATTCGGATAAACATCCTACTTAAGTTAGAAGGACTTAGGGGCATTTTGGTAATTTTGCCCGTCAATGGGTATTTTGGGAATTTTGTCTTCAATTGCTGGCCACGCCCGTAAAGGATCGATCTTCCTTCGATTTTCCTATAGAGGAAGATCGATCTTCTGCTTGTGTCGTTGGTCTCGCCCCGTGGATGATCGATCATTCCACCATGAAAGATCTATTCTTTCCAATCTAGCTCTCTGCCACTTTTGATGCACATAAATGATCGACCCTTTCAAATATGATGATCGATCCTGTCGAGTGGCGCTTTCTGTCAGCTTAATGTGCTTTAAATGATCGATCTTCGCATGAGATGAAGATCGATCCTTTATGCTGGAATTGCCCTAAGGTGTCCATTTTAGCTCCAAACTTGATCTAACCCTTGTTGCGGTCTCTTGTACCTAAAATAGGGTAAAGATAGTAAGTGAAGCATTGCTCGGAGACTAACAAAGCCAAATTACAAGGGTAATTCGTGCACTTTTCAAGTCTTATCACTAACATATCATCGACGTATTGTAGTAGACACGTACTCTTCTTTGCAAATCTGTCTAGCTTCCTGAAGCCTATGCATGCACGGAAGGAATCATTTGCAAGAAGAGCCAGAACACTTTGAGGCGATAAGTCGGGGCGAAAGGAGTTTCGAGTTGTCAACTCGGCCAACTGAATCCTCGACTCTCTCTATATTCTGCTAGCATCAACACGCAAACTGGCAACAATCAGGACCGCATGAAAGAACCTTAATCTCAAATTCGGTATCCCGTGAAAGCGATAACCCAAGAAGTCTCTGAGAAACGATAGCTGCACAACCAATCAACCACACGAGGGAAACCTGCTCTGCCGAGTACCCCTGAAAGCAAAAAGAAGGGCTTCACCACAAGCTGGTGATCAAGCCCCAACTCTCGACAACCAGAAGGCTCGCCAACCTACGATCTTCAACGAGAGCAAAACAACTTCATTAGGTGTACCCACGACACCTTCTCACGGCCAAAGAACACAACTCGGTGTGATGCCAACCACCGCAAGTAGAGGAAGCCATTGATCCCAATGTGCACCACACGTGGGCGATGGACACCTAGAGGTCTCCAACCTCTAGCGAATGCCCTGACAAGAGCTACCGACCCAAGCACTTGTCCCAATCGGTGGCTACTCCTAAAGCCACACCCAACTTCAGTCTCGAGCCAACACGGCTGCACGGGAACGAGTCACAAGGGAGACCCAGAGCCACAAGGAAACCGCAAGCTGCGAGAAACCCTGAAAGCTGAAGGATGAAGCTAAAAGTTGAAATTGAACGCTGAAAGCCAAAGTTGAAAGTAAAAGCTGGTGGCTCTGAAAATTAGCTACTACTGGAGCTGCCTTCTCCTTAGGAGTGCGCAAACCGCTGGTCAGACCGATCGCCACATCATCTCCAGCAAGCCTCCATCCAGAATCTAAACTCTGCGTCTACCCTAGGTACTTGCCCCATCTGAGGCACTAACCCACTGCTCTGCTCCACGCTGTACGTCATGCCCAACTGCTCTGGGGCAAGCGCCCCTCGCTACAAGCACCATCGGCGGAAAAGATCCTGAAAGCTAGCACTAGAGCACTCGGTGGGATCCCTCTCAGCATCGCGGTCCAGGCTACCCCTCACAAGGATATGCACAATGCTGCTGCTACCACTGATCTGAAAGCCTCTGAAATCTGCCAACAGCTACCGAGCCGTTCCTTGGAACCCGGAACAACCCCGGAACTCACCACGACCACCAACCAACTGCCCAGTGTCAACCCTCAAGTCCTCTGCCTCAGTACCCGGAGTACAGCCTAGGGCATCCTGTGAGGACCTGCCCCTCTACCTCTGTGGCTCGTTGTAGACCGCAAGGGTAATTTGGTAAATTGCGCCTTGTTGGTTTGTTTCACACCCGCGTGTGCACACACTGACTGTGTTTATGTTAGTGTTTGTTTAGAATGGTTAGGTGGATCCGGGATCGGAAGATCCGAGCTTGGGCTTGTGTTTTAGCCCAAGTTTGAGTTTCTGGGCAAAGGAGATCGATCTTTCTTGCTAAGGAGATCGATCTTCCTTGCTAAGGAGATCGATCTTCCTTGCTAAGGAGATCGATCTTCTTTGAGAAGAAGATTGATCCTTCTATACCAGAAAGTCTTGACGGTGGATTTTGAGAGGACGGCCGCCGTTGGCTTTCGGTCTCCACTGTCAGAGGGAGAGAGGACTTTCTCTCCTCTCCTCCCCCTCATCATTATCTTCTCCTCCTTCCCCGGCTTTTCCCCTTCCTCTTCTTCCTCTTCTTCCTCTTCTCCTTCTTCTTCCTTCTTCTTCCCGCGGCTCTGCTTACCCAGTTTTTCCGGCAGCCCTTCTTCTTCTCCGTTCTCCCTCCTCCGGCCACCGTTTTGGGCGTTTGAAAGCTCGTTGGATTCGTGGCGGCGTGAAGAAGATCCCTGGTGTGATTTGAAGCTGGGCTGGTGACTGGTTAGCAGGGAATCAGTCGAGGTTTAGCATTTCCGGTAGGTTTCCCTGAGTTAGTTTAGGGGTTTTCTCTTGATCTAGCCGTTAGATCTTGCTGTTCTTGGTGTTTTTGGATGTCTCTAGCTTAGTGTAATTTCTGTTGTAAGTTTCATAAGCTTTGGTTGAGATTTTAATAGGATTTAAGCATGTTTAATCTCAGATTTTCCGGTTTCTGGTGTTCTTGAGGAACAGCCGGTTTACGGCGAGTTTTTCGATCGGTACGTGCATGTTCTTGGGTTATGATGAATATAAGAGTTGTAGATCTTTGAATGTACTCTCCGCTCCGACCCAACTGATTGCATAATTTTCTGAGTTTCCTATGATTTGTTATGATTGTCCTATGGGTGAGCTGCGTTGCAGCAAGTAATGGTAAGTTAGTTTGATTAGCGGTTTTGATTAGTAGTTTCCTGGTAATCTTACCGTTGGATGTTTCCCGATTTTGGATATGTTGATTCCGGCATGTTGATCTACTGCTGTCTAAGTTGGATCTCGAATCCGACTTCATTTGGATGTCGGATCGACGGGGTCAATTAGCCTCTAAATAGAGGATTTTGGTGATTTAAATAATATTATATGTTCGAAACATATAATATTAAATTTTACTGTTCATCGGAGTTTTTGGGGTTGCTTCCCGTTGCAGGGGTCCGCGGTTGACGGTCGCGGTACAGTCGTAATGTCGGGACCCGCTGCGGATTGACTGACAGTGGTTGGTAGTACCGCTGCAGCGATCCTTTTGGACTTGTATGCTATCTTTATCATACTGTTGCATGCTTACATCTTATTTGTGTATGTTCATTACATGCATTCTCTGTTGTGCATTAGTTGCATGGTTAGAGCGTGGGCGATCTGTGGGTCCCCGTCCCGATGTTGGAAGCTCGGATTTAGCCCTAGGATCGGGGTTGGGTAGTTTGGACCCGGTTTGAATTATGGTGTCCAGTCAAACTTGATGATAGGCTTAAATTACTGGTACACCTGTTGCTTGATGATTGTAGAGGTCGTGTCGGCTTCGAGTCGGATGCTGAGGTGTAACCGGTGTCCCATTCTGTTGACTCTTGAGTAGAGGAGTTACCTACTCAGCGGTGCCTTTTCCCGCATGCAGTGCCTTTCCCTGCTTGTGGGCCAGCAGTGTTAGTCTTAATGAATGAGTGTGACCTGATATGTGACCAGTTCCTTTGGAAGACCATGATCGTGGACCTCAGGAACACACGGTGAGGTTATGGGGCCTCTGTATACACCCAGGTCTTACTTGAGGGCGACACTGTTGCGTTTTCCTCTTCCTTCTGTGTGTCGTAGTGTTAGAACCCTACTGAGCTTTATGCTCACTCCTACCTGGGTTGCGTTTTACAGTTGTAGGTGTTAGCTCCTTTTCGGTGGCCCCTACCAGGCAGTTGGTCGGCAGTGCGGCAACGCTAGGCGGAGTCTAACAATTCATCTTGCCCGTTAGATAGTTTCCTACGAGAGTGTTTAAATGTTGTATTTGAATCTTCCCCTCTCCGAGGATAAGTATATTAAATTCACTTGGGTTTGTAATCTTGGTTTCGATGTTGTTTAAATTATGTCTTTTAAATTGAGGGTGTTTGTGATGAATTGTTAGGGAGACCAATAGGTTAGAGGAAACCCTCGCCAATATTTTTCGCGTTTCGCTAGGTTCCGGTTCACGTCACCTGGCCCGGTTGGGCTTTCACGGGTCGGGGCGCGACACATCCCCTGCTGTCGCTCCAACATACTGGATCAGATGATCCAGTCAACCCACGTGCTGGCACGCGGTGCAAGTATCCAGAACAGAAGAAGGTACTCCCGACCACACTAGCCACCGAGGGTTAGTGTCAGAGAACAGAGTACAAAACTGTTCTCAAAACACGACCAGTGATGTCCCTAGTGACCCTGACAAGCGCCACTACGCATCACTTCACTAGAAAGCAAGAAACCAAGAGTCTTCCAAGCAAGCGATACTCCAGGATGTCCAAGACATGAAGGATCCAGGACACCTTCTTCAACCAGTCCTCTACTATTGAAGGATCTCCAACACAGCCTTTGAACCATAACAGGTTCGCCTCTCGATATTTCAAAAGTGCAAATGCGACACACGTTCGGTTCTCATCGATCACAATTTTGAACTTTGGCAACTTAAGATTTGCCACATCGGTCAAAACCATCGAGACTTGCACATTCTTGGGGAACGGGTTCTTGTCGACACCCATGTCTCTGGCAGGGAAGCTGATTCTACTCGAGTCAATAGCGTCCAATAAAATATTGCGGAAGACCAAACAATTATGAGTATGATGTGACCAAGTATTTTGCCATTTACAATATTTTTTACCCTTAATTTGATCAAGGCTTGGCATAACATGTCCATCATTCAGTTTGATTTGTTTATCTTTCAATAACTAATAAAAACTTGGATCGTCTTTTGAGACATCAAATGGAAACCTCATCATTTGATGTTTACCATCTTTTGATTCGTTACTATTTTTAAGCTCTCGTTTAAGTCTTGCCAAAGCTTTACAAGTATATGGCCGAGCCTTTAATAATTCTGCTAGACAAACACCGTTTATACATTCAGATATTTCTTCAAACTCATCGACTTGATTAATTTTATAGTTTGCGTCTTTATAATATATTCCCCGAGAAGATGCTTTTATTTGATCTTCTTCCCTTAATAACTGCTCATAGCGTATTGCGGTAGCTTGCAATTGAAGAGATCGACAAAATCTGTCTTAGAACTTTTCTTAAGTTCAAAAGATAACCCACTCTGAGCGATTCTAACAAATTCCCTCTTCGGCAATGAGATGGAATACTTACTCCGTGTTCTCTTAAATCTTTGTAAGAACATTTCCGCATCTTCATTTGGTCATTGTCTTAATTGAGCCAAATCGGCAATTGTGATTTCTGCTTCTGTTTTATAAAATTGAGAATGTAAAGCATGTTCCATTTGTTGCCAAGTTTGTATAGAGTTGGCTGGTAACTTAATGAACCATGAATAAGCTACTTCATATAAGAAACTTGGGAAGAGCCTTAATTTAAGTAATGGTTGACTTCTCCACACTGCATGAAATTTTTTCCAATATGCTTAATGGCAGATGTCCACACCAGACAACATAGTAATTTCTAGAAGTTTATAGATGCAAGGAAATGAGTACATTTGATCGATCTAATCAAGATAAGGCTTTCTATAAGTTGGTCGAGTAGCTGGTCGTCCTAAACCTATTTGTTCTTGTAGTATCTCGACCACTTGCTCTCATAGAACATCCATTGGATCATATAGAGGGTTATAATGCATCTGGTTATAGTGTTCATTCAGTAGCCGACCATTGAATTGGGATATATCATTTGACCGATAATAGCACTTGAAAAGTGTCATTCCTTAACAAGCCTACTCAAAATTACAAATTTATAATCAAACTACTAACTAACTACTTTAAGGGTAGATAGCAGTGAGTTCGAGTCGAATCCACAGGGAATGCCTAGGAAAGTAATTAAATTACTAAACTCAATCTAAGTATTCCTACCAATAAGTTGAGAAAAGATTCAGAATTAAAACTAAACTAACTCCATACTAAAGGATTAATAAATAAGAGAAAAGGTACCATGGAATTCTTAATCAATAACTAGGATTCTACCATGGCTTCCTAAGATCAGGGCACATTAATCACGCTGAATGGTTTTCCTAATAGTTGATAAATGAATGGCTAGTTCTCCTTATCACTCAACAAGTTATGTTTAGGATGAATTCATCGCAAATAGTATTACGGATATGGATTAAGGTGTAAGATCAAGATGAGATTAGCATCTTGATAGCCAAAACTATAAAGGTAGGATGTATGAAGGATTAGAGAAAGAACGCAGTGGGACTAGTACTATACAATCCCAAATCACGAAGAAGATTTCATCCGAGATACCATGGGACTAGTATGATCCTCTTATTTGGATGAATCCAATCCAAGCCCTAACATACACAAGCTCCGGAATCAAGTGCAAACAAGAACAATCCATACATCCAGTAAGAAATCGACACCAAGGTATAAAAGAAATAGAAATCAATCCATATAAGCCAATCAATAATGTAAGCAAGCCCTAGATCTAAGAAATCCCTAATAGAAACCCTACTTACATCATAAGAATCCCATGGTAAAAAGTTTAGCTACTCATCTTTAGGGTTTGATCCATAGATGAAGGTTGATGAAGCTCTTCCACCATGGATTTCTTCTCAAAAATCTCAACCTAACTTATGTAAAAGGAGGAAGAAAAAGAACCAAGAAGGCTCAACCAAAAGGCCAAAGAAGAGCCCCTAAAATACCTAAAAGATGCCTATTTATAGCCTTAAGTGTCTACATCCTTGGATTAGATCTAAACCGTTGATTTTCTTTACTGGAAAAGTAGGATCGATCCCTCCAGAGGTGTAGGATCGATATGTTGCATCAAAATCTTCAATTTCTGGCTACGCCCGAGTCGGATCGATCCTACCAGGGGTGTCGGATCGATCCTACTCAGTAGGATGGATAGTAGGATCGATCCTACTGTGTTCCTCTGAAAAATATGCGTTCTGTCAGTCCGCTGCATAGACGGATCGATCCTACTAGGGAGACGGATCTCTATTTCTTTCCTGAGTATTTACTGTTCTGCCATCTAGATTGCGCCATCGGTACTAAAAATGTCATAACTTCTTGTAGAAAACTCGGAATCATGAACCGTAAACTTCTCCCGAAACTAGACTTCAAGAGCTTCCCAACCATATATGGCACATCATCTGGTTCTTCCTGAGCAAGTACAGTGTAATTTTCAAAACTAATTCATCTTCATTTCTTTGCTCCTAGCGGGTCTTTATTTGTTCGTTTTAGCACCAAACATGATATAATCGTCATTGAAGGCTCTTAGACTTGAAATACATCATAGACTATTAAAAAAGCATTGCTCGAAAACTAACGAGACCTAATTAAAAGGGTGATTTGTGTACTTTTCACGTCTTATCACACCCGCCAACTTGATATTTGCTAGTGCTCGAGCAAAGGAAGATAAAAGTAAAAATAAAACAGTAAACCTAACTAGCCATTTTCGTAGGTCTCACGATTGCACTTAGCATGTGCAACAAGCCTTTAAACCCCTGGGTGGCCCCAGTGGAGGAGTTATAGTCTCCTGAGGGTTTCCAGCGATGATACCCACAAACATCTATACATCCCCTTTAACATGTCATCAGAACTCCATTATAATACTCATTAATTCCAATGCATCAACCAGAAATAATATCAATGAATATATTCTTTAATTCATATTCACATAAAAGTAGAGCAAATCAAAACATGTCATAGCACAGTTCCAATACTTCAGCATATTTAATCTTGATTTAGAAATAACTTTGACTCTCAAGTGTGTGAATAATGTTCCACATGCATCGGAATATCCATTATATCCAAACATTCAACTATTCAAGATTACAATCCTAAGTAAGCACATATTTTCCACTATCACATAACAATAACTGTTTTTTTTTTCTTTTCTTTTTTCTTTTTTTTTTCTTTTCTTTTTTCACAAGGAAAATCACCCGTTTTACGCGAACAACATGCTGATCATGCACATTACCCTGTTACTAAGATGAAATCCTATTTTTTTTTCTTTTCATTCATAAGGACTTTCAACCATTTTACGCGAACACCATGCTGATCAGGCACCCTGCCCGGTTACTAAGTTGAAAGCCTTACACTTGCCAACACATTTATTTGTTGCGAACAGAAAATTGCATGTGTTCATGTATCTTCTGTGACATGACAAAGAACTGTAGATCTATCATAGTCTCATGCTCAGAATCTAACTTCAACTCCTAAACATGTGAAAGTGCTCAAGTGCAATAAGATCATGGTAAAAGTGTTAAAGTATAGAACTTATGTCATGCATAGCTAAATTCACTAAATCTCATATGATATATAAATTTGTGAATAATTCATAAGACAAATTTTTAACTCAAGCATCTTTATCAATAAGTCTCATAATTTCATTCTTCTGACATAATCTAGGGGATGTATAATAGTTGGTTATCATAAAATAAATAAATAAACATGAAATCCTAGAATTCTACCCCCCAACTTAAATGTAATTGTCCCAAATTACACTAAGTCATAAAAATAAATCAAAGAATATAGGGTAGAGATAACCTGTAGAGGCTTCGTAAGAAAAGGTAACCTTGGTGATAAAAATAAAAACAGATTTGCGGATCAAGGTTAGTCGTGAAAACCAAGTAATGCTGTGATGTCAACCTGCTGGTTGTTGATGTGCATTCCATAGCATATATGTCCCGTACAATCATTGACGGAATACCCCATGATTGCATTTATTGAAAGTGAAGAAGAAGCATCAAAATTGGAGAAAAATTGGGCAGCATTTCCTCTATTTATTCAATAAGCACAAGGGTTGTACCAATTTTTCATTTATTTCTACATTAACATTCACATCCATATATATAATGCCACATACATATTGCTCTACCGCCACATCCACATTCACATATATATAGCCAGACACACCTGGGGTACACCCCTGAAACCAACATCCAATGTATATATCCATTATCCAGATGCCAAACGATACGAAAATGGAACAATGGAGTACAAAAATATGGCCCTCCTCCCAGCACAAACCAAGCACGTCCCACCCAACCAAAAATACAAAACTGACCCCAAGATGCAGTCTAACTCAAGAAGAACAAACCCATGGTACTACATGTGCCTAGGTATAAGAAACTTAACAGATAAACAATCGAACTAAGCAAGCACAAAGGTGACATGCAAACCGACAAGCTACAAGCATTAGTATCATGGCTGGGGTCTTGGCTCCGTAGAGGTAGGGGGTCGGTATGGAACAATGGCCGGAGGGAAGGATGGAGAGAATAGGAAAAGATGGGAAGAAAGAAACGGAAGAAGAGAAGACGGGGAAATAGAGAAGGAGGACGCTGGAGGAAGGGAAGAAGGGAAGGTAGAAGGAAGGGAAGGATGACGCTGACGTCATTGATCGAGACTCATGGCGAAAGCCATGGGTGCCGCCGGTGGCTGAGAAACAGAGGAAGCACGGATAGTAGAGGAGGAAGGAACACGGAGGAGAGGATCGGTGATGTCGGAGGACACAGGGGAAGCTTACCGGCGTCGGAGGAGGTGGTTTCGATGGTGGTAGAGGCCGGCGAAGGTTATGAAGGAGGATGGAGGAGGTGCTGACCATGTGAGTTTTAGAAGAACTCGAGCAGGATCGATCGGACTAGACCGGTTGGATCGATCCGTCACCACGTGGACGCATCGGGTGCAATCGGATGAAATAGTGAATAAATAGGCCCGATCGATCGAACTCATGTAGAAGGATCGATCCAACTTACACGACTAGACTCATTGAGAAGGACGGATAGGCGGATCGATCGGAAGGTGTAGTGCAAAATACACTACGTTCTGTCATGATTAAATGAACAAGTCGGATCGATCGCTCTCCCAGGACACGATCGATCCGACCACCTTAAGGAGTAGAGGTTAGACGGAGGGATAGAATGATCGATCATGTGGTGGAGGTAAGAAAACACAACGTTCTGTCAAAGTTATATAACCACCTTGGATCGATCCGTGGGGTCGGAGGGATCGATCCAACGAATGCTCAATGAAAAGTACGCGTGAAGTGAAGACTGATCGATCCTACCTTGTGGAGACGGATCGATCACTCTCAAGTAAAAGTGACAAAACGTATAATAAACCTGGAAATTAAACCTCTAAACACCATGTAAAAATATGGACCTCTCAAGGCCATAAGAATTCAAGCATAGACACCCCAAGCTAAAAATTAACACAAAAATCCAACAGTAGCAATTACAACATTATCAAACAATCAATCCACAGCAACTCAAAAACACACCAAAATCAAACATGCAACTAATTGGAAAAACAAGCAAGCATGCCAAGAAGACATTTCAAACAACTAGTTAACAATCAAAGCAAAGATGGGTTTCCTCCCACCAAGCGCTTGGTTTACTGTCTTTAGCTTGACATAATGCTATTTAAAACAAAACCAAATTTGGGTGGCCGATGGTTCCATGTAAAAAAGTACATAGATTGAAGAATGAAGAAGATATGCAAACATGATTCATCAAAGAAGAAAGACATGTCCCAGTTAATCAATAACTCTGTCCATCATCAGATAGGCTTTTGGTGGCCTATGGTTTAAAGTATAGAAATACATGCATTGAAGGATGGAGATGAGGTGCAAACATGCTTTATCAAAGAAGAAATGAGAATTCATGGCAAATAATTCATTATAAGCTTTAGGCATAGGGCAATTGTCATCCTTCAAGTCATGGATTTCAATAAATGGAGTTATCATCAAATGGTTCTTTGGTGGCCAATGATTTAAAGTATAGAAATACATGGTTCGAAGAAGAGTAAAGTCATGCAGACATGCTTCATCAAAGAAGAAGGGAATGTTCGTAACAAACAAAGTACTTGAAAGACAAGAAGTCTTGCATAAATCTTTGATGAAACTACAATCAAATTCAACATGACCTAAGAAATTCGGAGAAACAAGGTTTGGTACCACAAAATGTTCAACAAGTGCGGATGAAGTAAAGGGTAGAGGCTCAAAGTGAGGTTTCCGAAAGGAGGTCTCACAAGGATCATCCAAGTCATCACATGCATCATCCATCACATCAAAGATCGACATGGAATTTTTACATGAAACTTCATCACTATATGCATCAAGATTAGGGAAGTCCTCATAAAAAGCTTCATGAACCGGCACATTAATATCATAATAATCATCGTCCTCAAGGTTAGATATATTCTTAGAAAAACGTTCATAAACCGGCGACACAATATCACATGAATCATTATCAAAAGAAGGTATCTCCTCATGAAAAGCTTCATAAAATGGCCAGTTGATATCGAATGATTCATCCTCAATATTAGGTATGTGCTCATGGAAAGCTTCATAACCCAGCATAATAACATCATCATGACTCATGGGAGGTATCAAATCATGCACGCATTCCTCAATACCATTATCATCAAGAAACATCGGAGGGACCGATTCATTCATATCACAAGGCGTATTATCATCGAACGTATCACGAACCGGTAATACCTCATAAGTAATCTCATCGTTGCATGTTTCATAAGCATTATCATCAACATTAGGAGGCACTACCTCATTCACACCACCATCAACGTCATCATCATATGAATCTATCAAAGAAGTTATTTGTCCAATTCGGGCTTCTATATTGGCTATTAATTGTGAATGAGAATGTATAATTGGTGTTAGTGCCTCAAAAGTCTCACGAACCGGTAAAACCCCAAAAGGAATCTCATCGTTGCTTGCATCATAAACATTGGTAAAATGAGCATCACAAGCCTTGTCATTAGAACTAAGGAGCACTGGCTCATTTCCACAATCATCCACCTCATCATTATATGAGTCTATCAAAGAAGCTATTTGTCCGATTCGGGCTTCTATATTAGCTGTTAATTGTGAATGAGAATGTACAATTGGTGTTAGAGCCACAAAAGTCTCTAAATCGTTAAGAGTCCTTTCATCTAAAGATGGATCTACATGTGCTTGTGATTCAAAGGGACTAAGAGGCTCATACCAATGTTGGGGTGGTGGGTATTGTGTTTCAGGAAGATAAGATGGTTCAAAATTAGGTACAAAGTATTGATCTGGTATGCTTGAATCTTGTGGTTGAACATTATGAGGATAGTAACCTTGGAATTGCCAGTAAGGGTATGGATGATTACTGAAATCCGGATCATGGGTGTATGAATGCGAATAATATGTCGGGTTCGAGAAATCATATGTATCATTAACATAAGCGGGTGCATAATTAGATGATAAAGAATAATTGTTCAATGTGGCACCCGGTGGCATATAATTATCGGTCATGTGTAAACAATCAAATAAACAAGGACCAAGTCAAAACGTTAGAAATACGTTACAAGGGGCTGGTCCAAGCATGAAACGTCCGTCGTCGATAGTAAACCGTTGATTCTCCTCACGTCGGCGTCTCCTAACAACAAGAAGATATAGCAATGTAAGTATGAATTTCTTGTTTTTATTCTTTTCCTATTTTTTTCATTTTTTTTAAAGATATGAAACAAAATTTAAACTAAAGATATTTATAAGGAATATTAGACTTAGCAAAGCAATTCAATCATCTCCTATAGCAATCCCCGGCAACGGCGTCAAAATTTTGATAGCACTTAAAAAGTGTCGTTCCTTAACAAGTCTACTCAAAATTACAAATTTATAATCAAACTACTAACTAACTACTTTAGGGGTAGATAGCAGTGAGTCCGAGTCGAATCCACAGGGAATGCGTAGGAAAGTAATTGTCGCGCCCCGACCCGCACAGCGCGACCGGGCCGGGGACGCGAGGGGGAACGACCTACTACGACAGCCTCAACTGGCGGAAACAGTTGAGACCACGGCCAGCTGGCGGAAACAGCTGCCGACAGGCACAAGAGAAAGAGCGGAAGCAAGCTACTAAACCACAGCTATTAACATTTATTACAAAAACAGTAATAAAAGAGTTAAGAAGATTTAGCACAAAATCTACAAGGGGTCACAGTCCCCAAAAAAGGAGCTACACCACCCACCGGGGTCTCCGCGAACGCGCAAACGAACCCATCCTGACCCTCAGACATGGTTAGGATCCGGCGCACTGCCACGAGACGACCGAGGGGGTAACACTGGGACAGAGCGGCCACCTGCACCTGCAACAAACACAGTCCAGGTAGGCATGAGCAACAGCTCAGCAGGGTCCTACTATACAACTCCCACACACACAAGGGTAAAGCAACCGGACACACTCTGATGCCAAATACCGAGGCTTGCCAAGGATCCCACAATCCCATCAATAACCCGAAGGGTTCCTGTCCTAGGTGCGTATCTCCGATAACGCCACTGCTCAGGGGTGGGCAACTCCGACATTCCCTGACACAGGGTGGACACGACGCAACCAGTAGGACCCCCTTCTCCAAGCGGGATCTCCGCACTTGGCGGAACAACCGAAGTTAAGACTACCATCACTCGGTACTCTAAGCAGCAGAGTCAACACCCACCCAACCTATCCTAGCATGTCTAATGCACAGGAAAAAGGGCAGGATAAGTATGATAAAGCTGTAAACAAACAACACAGCAAGGGCACACCTTCGGCCCATTTATACTAAACACTCCCGAGGGTCATGACTCCCTCGGTTCACCACAAAGCGGTAAGGGCATACCGTCAGCCCATTTATTCTACACACCTGGGAGGCATCACCCTCCCAGTTCAACCACAAAGCGATGAGCATTCATACATAATTCATTACAGGATAAACCCCGAGGGTAAAACCGTAAAAAGTCACTTGCATGCGAAGCCCCGCGGGCAAAACTCTTGAAAACCCTCTCTGCTACTGAAGGATCGATCCTCACCAAGGGAAGGATCGATCATCCAAGCAACAGTGAGCTTCCCTCGCTGTCGAGCCAAAGAAGATCGATCATTCCTCCCAGGGAGATCGATCTCTTTGGTGACAGAGGGCACCCTTCCAGTCGCACCAGGGAAGATCGATCCTTCCTCCCAGGAAGATCGATCATTCTCAGGATGAAGGGTAACCATGCTTACCCAGGCCCCATGATCGATCTCCTCCCATAAGAAGATCGATCATGTGCTGGGCGCAGCAAGCCCACACCAGAGGACCGATCCTTCCTCCCAGAAGGATCGATCACCCAAAGATGGGTTCCGGCGTGCTTCCGGCCGGAGAACCGCCGGAAAACACAACCAAACCCCACCAAACTTGGTGGGTTGGTAGATCTGAGTACAACGAGGCTACTCAAGGCCTCAAAACCGGGAAAGAACAACTCCACAAGGAGATCTAAGCAAAACAAAACCCGGATACAAAACCCTCAAACAGCCGGAGTTTAGAAGAAGACCCTACCTCCTCAGAGCAGCTTCGATCCACGAAGACTAGCCACGAATCTTCCTCGCCTCGCCACGAACCCAACGAGCCTTCAAGCTCCAGGAGAGGTGGCCGGAGGAGGAAGAACGGAGGAGAGAAAGGAGCGGTCGGAACAGGGGAAGAAGCAGAGCATTCGCGGGAAAGAAGAAGAAGAGGGGAAGGAAGGAGGGGGAGGGGAAAGGGGTAAGACCGGGGAAAGCCGGAGAAACCGCGGGAAAGGCAAAGGAGGGGAGCAAAAGTCTCCCCTCCCCTGACAGGGGAAGCGACGGCCACCGCGGTGGCCGTCCTTCGAAAGCCACCGACAAAGACTTCCAGGCACACGTAGGATCGATCATCCTTGCATGCATGATCGATCCTGCTAGCAACAGGATCGATCTTCACTCCAAGGTGATCGATCTTCTGTGCCCTGAAAGGCAAACTTGGGCTGGGACTCAGGCCCAAGCCCAGAACCCCCAACCTCGGGTCCACCTAACCTTTCTAACAAACACAACTATCAAGCAAGGCCTGTGTGTGCACAGCCAGTGTGAAAACGACCGCCAAGGCGCAATTTCCCAAATTGCCCTTGGGGTAAACAACAAGCCGAAGGGATGGAGGGACGGGTCCTCACAGTAATTAAATTACTAAACTCAATCTAAGTATTCATACCAATAAGTTGAGAAAAGATTCAGAATTAAAACTAAACTAACTCCATACAAAAGGATTAATAAATAAGAGAAAAGATACCAGGAAATTCTTAATCAACAACTAGGATTCTACCATGGCTTCCTAAGATCATGGCACATTAATCACGCTGAATGGCTTTCCTAATAGTTGATAAGTTAATGGCTAGTTCTCTTTATCACTCAACAAGTTTTAGTTAGGATTCCTTGTTGGCAAGAACAATTATCTAAATGTCAGTGATCGAATGATTAGTTACGTTCACTGCTAATGAACCCTCTTATTAGGATGAATTCATCGCAAATAGTATTACTGATATAGATTTAGGTGTAAGATCAAGATGGGATTAGCATCTTGATAGCCAAAACTATAAAGGTAGGATGTATGAAGGATTAGAGATAGAACGTAATGGGACTAGCACTATTATAGTGGGACTAGCACTATACAATCCCAAACTACGAAAAAGATTTCATCCGAGATACCATGGGTGTCGCGCCCCGACCCGCGAAAGCCCAACCGGGCCGGGCGACGCGAACCGGAACCTAACAAACGCGGAAGAAAAGCTGGTGAGGGTTCCCTCTAACCTATTGGTCTCCCTAGCAAGTCACCAAAAGCACCCTCAAATAAAACAACAATTAGCAACACCTCGAACCTCAGATTAAGAAGTCAAGCGTTAATATACAAATCCTCGGAGAGGGGAAGATTCAAATACATCATCACTCCCGTAGGTGACTATCTAACATAGGTATAAAAGCAGTAAACGATCACCACCTCTCAAAGACCACCAAGCGCCGCTGCACTGCCAACCAACTGCCCGGTAGGGGCCAAAGAAGAAGAACCGACGCCTGCACCTGCAAAACGCAGCCCCGGGTAGGTGTGAGCACTAAGCTCAGTAGGGATCTATACTACGACACACAGAAGGAAGAGGGAAACACAACAGTGTCGCCCTCAAGTAGGATCTGGGTGTATACAGGGGTCCCATAACCCCACCGCGTGTCCTTGAGGCCCAGGGACGGCACTCAATAACACCTGAGGCCCAGGGACGGCGCTCAGGAACAGGAACAACACTGGCGACACTACAGGTCAGCACAGTGGGACACCGGCTACACCTCAGCATCCGACTCGAGACCGACACGACCTCTACAGTCATCAAGCATCATGTGTACCAGTCCTCTAAGCCTATCATAAGATCGACTGGACACCACAATTCAAACCGGGTCCAAACTACCCAACCCCGGTCCTAGGGCTAAGTCCGAGCTTCCAGCCTCGGGACGGCGACCCAAAGATCACCCACGCCCTAACCAATGCAACTAATGCACAATTCAACGATGCATGCTATGACATACACAAACAGGAGATAGGCATGCGACAGTATGGCAAACATCATATAAGTCAACCGGATCGCTACAGCGGTACTACCGACCGCTGCCAGCCGATCCGCAGCGGGTCCCGGCATTACGACGGTACGATGACCGTCGACCGCAGACTCCTGCAACGGGAAGCAACCCCGAAAACCGCTGATGAACAGAAGAAAAATAATATTATAATTCGACATATAATATTATATTTAAAAATACCAAATGTTCTCTACAAGAGGCTATTTGATCTGGTCGATCCGACATCCAAACGATGTCGGATTCAAGATCCAACTTAGCTACCAGTAGAGATACATCTATGGATCAACATATCCAAAATCCAGCATTATCCAAGGGTTGGATTAACGGGAAAACGCTAATGAAAACCACTAATCAAAACTAACTTTATAATTAATTGCTGCAACGCAGCCCTCCAGAAAACAATTCATTAGAAATCGTCAAAAAATCGGAAAAATACGAAACAAGATGGAATGGAAAGCTAATGAAGAGATCTACAACTCTTATGTTTACCAAAAGCCAAGATCATGTACTCACCAGCCGGAAAACGCGCCGCAAGCCGGCTGTTTCTCAAGAACAGCAGAAAAACAGAGAAACCGAGTTTAATCATGTAATAAACCTACTCAAATCTCAACTGATTAGCATGAAACTTAGATCAGTTATTCTAATAGGTAAGAAGCATCTACAAGCATGAGGATCAACAGATCCGACGGTTAAATCACGCGAAACCCACTTAAGAACACTCGTAGGTAGAAGAACCTACCCAACTGCGCGTTCCTCGGTTGATCCCTCGCAAACCGGTCACCAACACGACTCCAAACCACCTCAGCTATGTTCCTCTCGTCGCCACGAATCCAACAAGCTTTAGAACACCCAATTTGATGGTCGGAGGAGGGAGAACGGCGAAGAAGAAGCTGGCCGGCGGAGAAGAGAAGAAACAGAGCACCGCGGGAAAGAAGAGAAAGGAAGAAGAAGAAGAGAAGAGAAGAGAAGGGAAGAAGAAGAAGGAAAAGCTTGGGGGAAAGCCGGGAAAGCCGGAGGAAAGGCTGGGGGAGGGGAGGGAAAGTCCTCCCTCCCCTGACAGGGGAAAACGATGGTCGACTGACGTCATCGCGGAAGAGAAAAACGCACCGACTGTTTGATCACGAGTCCGATCGATTGCTCCTACGAGCGATCGATCGCTCTCGAGCCGCAAACAGCCCCAAAACCTTCTGCACTAAGCGATCGATCTCCAAAGCATGTCAGATCGATCTGGCTAGCAAGGCCAGATCGATCTCCTTCGCCCAGAAAGGCAAACTTGGGCTAAAACACAAGCCCAAGCTCAGATCTTCCGATTTCGGGTTCACCTAGCCATTCTAACAAACACGAACACAGATAAGGTCAGTGTGTGCACACGCGAGTGTGAAACAAACCAACAAGGCACAATTTACCAAATTGCCCTTGGGGTCCAAGAAACAATGCGATCCATCGGATCGCGTGCTCGACGCGAAACAAACCAACGAGCCACGGACCCGACCCAACCGGTCAACCCAGGAGTAGAGGGACGGGTCCTCACGATGGGACTAGCATGATCCTCTTATTTGGATGAATCCAATCCAAACCCTAGCATACACAAGCTCCGGAATCAAGTGCAAACAAGAACAATCCATACATCCAGTAAGAAATCGACACCAAGGTATAAAAGAAATAGAAATCAATCCATATAAGCCAATCAATAATGTAAGCAAGCTCTAGATCTAAGAAATCCCTAATAGAAACCCTAGTTACATCATAAGAATCCCATGATTAAAAGTTTAGCTACTCATCTTTAGGGTTTGATCCATAGATGAAGGTTGATGAAGCTCTTCCACCATGGATTTCCTACCAAAGATCCCTACCTAACTTATGTAAAAGAAGGAAGAAAAAGAACCAAGAAGGCTCAGCCAAAAGGCCAAGGAAGAGCCCCTAAAAAACCTAAAAGATGCTTATTTATAGCCTTAAGTGTCTCCATCCTCGGATTAGATCTAAACCGTTGATTTTCTTCACTGGGAAAGTAGGATCGATCCCTCTAGGGGTGTAGGATCGATCTGTTGCATCAAAATCTTCAATTTCTGGCTACGCCCGAGTCGGATCGATCCTACCAGGGGTGTCGGATCGATCCTACTCAGTAGGATGGATAGTAGGATCGATCCTACTGTGTTCCTCTGAAAAATATGCATTCGGTCAGTCTGCTGCATAGACGGATCGATTCTACTAGGGAGACGGATCGATCTTTCTTTCCTGAGTATTTATTGTTCTGCCATCCAGACTGCGCCATCGGTACTAAAAATGTCATAACTTCTTCTAGAAAACTCAGAATCACGAACCATAAACTTCTCCCGAAACTAAACTTCAAGAGCTTCCCAATCATATATGGCACATCATCTGGTTCTTCCTGAACAAGTACAGTTTAATCTTCAAAGCTAATCCATCTTCATTCCTTTGCTCCTAACAGGTTTTTATTTGTTCGTTTTAGCACCAAACATGATCTAATCGTCATTGAAGGCTCTTATACCTGAAATACATCAGAGACTGTCAAAATAACATTCCTCGGAGACTAACGAGACCTAGTTAAAAGGGTCATTTGTGCACTTTTCACGTCTTATCAACCGATAATTATTTTGAGGAGGTATTTTGTTTGGCAGATAATTATTTTGAAGAGATATTTTGTTTCGTCGATATTTATTTTGAGGAGGTATTTTGTTTGGCCGATAATTATTTTGAGGAGGTATCTCATTTGCCCGATAATTATTCTGAGGAGGTACGTCGGTCATCCTTGGGCCATTACCATTATTTCCGATCTGCCTATTATTTTGTCCACCTACTTGACCAATACCTTGACTACTTCAGTTATTATTTTGGCCAAAATTTTGGCCATTGTATTAGCCATTAGTGTTTGGGACATTTAAAAGGACAGGATTAGTTGGATTAATAGGAACACCATTATATAGGGGTGTGCAACGGGTCGGGTCACAGGTAAATGGGTGCGAGTCGGACCCGACCCGTTAATTTTGCACACCCTTGTGACCCGCCCATGAACCTGCTATTTTTTAACAGGTAAACAGGTTAACAGGTAAATGGGTAAACATGTACATGTTAACCCGTTTAACCTGCTATTTTTTCAGGATTCTAGGATGATTTCTCAACCTTATTCATATCTCTAATTAGCCACCTTCCAAACAAAAAAGTTAAAGCACATTATTTGCTTGAGTACAACATAAGAAGGCAGCAGTATTGACATTTCAGGACTGAAAATAATTTCAGCATACATATCATGAAATATAATTTTTTAAAATTTTTTTAATTTTAACAGGTAAACGGGTTAACCCGTTAATAAAAAACCGAATACCCATTACCCAACCCGTTTTTCACCATAACGGGTCGGGTTCGACCCGACCTGACTCATTTTTTACCACCTCATGTCCCGCCCGTTAAGGCTCGGGTCGGGTGTTTTGACCGGGTCGAAACGGGTTACTCGACCCGTTGTACACCCCTACCATTATATGACAATCCTATCCGGTTAACGATATATCCTGAACTAACAACATTGAAGACTGGCTGCTGATTGTTAGGTGATATATATGACCCAGGTGTTTGGCCGATTACATTTCGTCTTGGGCCATTGTCATTATTTAATGTCATCGGCCTATAAAATTGATTATTATGATTAGGGTTGTTCTGACCTATCTGGCCATTTTGGTTTTGACTGACAGATGGATTATTTAAAAGCACATATCCTGTGCTAGTCTCAGGCCTGATTATGGTGTTAGGCGGGAATCCTTGACTATTATTATTCATATGATTGTTATTAACATCTTGGTCGATGTTATGAGCAGTATGTGATGTCCGTCTAATGATGTTATGGCCATTATTTGTGTTTGGCATGGTCAAGTTCATGAAATTTTACATAGCTTCTATAAAAGGTCACAAGGCCACAGCTATGTGATTTTCCATCTATTGGTTATTGGCCTGTAAGGCTTCATCTGCGGTCCCTGTAGTTATTGTTTCATAATCCGGGCCATTCCTGATTGATGGTTCACCCTGTTCCGCATTGCGATATATCGTCCTTACTTGTGGATGGGCGATAGGTGGTTGGTCGATTGGTTCATTATCATTACCATCTTCAATGGCTGGAGCATCGTCGTGATCGGCGTTTCCTTCACTACTTTGAGTTTCTTGTCCAGTATGGGTAACTACCATACCATTAGGTCCACTTTGACCGATTTGCATAAAAAAATTTGATACGTGGTTCCACCGGGTGTATCAAAAAATATTGACATAAAAATCTTATCGTTGATCAGCAGAGTTAAAATAGTCAAAATGTTAAAAACCAAGAACGTACAAAGTCTCAACTCGCTCCTGATTCCACTGAGACAAGCTAATCATGACCCCATCACCCCCAGTCTTCCCAAAATACTCTCCCGAAGTGTGTATTCAGGGGAATTTTGGAAACGGACATGAACAAACTTTTGGGACCGACACGCCCAGTAAAATCCCACCGGATTTGTCGGAAACGCGGACCCCCTCCCCTATCTTTCCTCCACTTCCACCGGTTCTTCCCGTCACCCGGTACCCTCGGCTAACGGATGCTCGAATAACGGATCGCAACCAAACCCAATAACGTGCTTTCTTGCCAAAGGGAAGGCTTATCGGGTCATGATTCCCGTAGGATCCGACCCGTAGCCATGGTCTGCACCCACTTCCCGGTTTCCAGGGGATCCGTTTCCATTCTATCTCGCAAACGACAGGCTAATCCCGGTCACCCGTCATCGTCCCCTTTTATATATGCAAAATGATACGTTTACAACACTTGGCTCCAAATTGTCTCCAACATGGTGGGACCCACCCTGAGACCCACCCACTTAACCCAGCACAAAAAAAACTGAATTTTGGTGAAAACTAGATGGGCTCCCCCCTAATACCATTTCATTCGATCAAAGAGACAGGGCACCCTCTCCACCACCCATACACACCACCACCGGGGACCCCACTAGCGACCCAGATCTCCGGCGTCCCTCTCCACTTCCGGCGACCGCCGCCAGCCACCGCCAACACGCTCTGAAACAGAAGACAGAATAGATCAAACATCGCCCCCACAAAACCCTAGAACTCAATTTCTCCTCTCTCGAAATGGCGAGCTCAGAATCAACTCCTTCCATCCCTCCCACAGCTCCTCTCTCCTAGGTAAGTCTTCTCTCTCCCTACACTTCTGATTCACATATGATTACATATATTTGGAGACATTTGTGTTTCAAAAGTTAGGTCTTCTCTCTCCCTGCTCTTGCTAAAGTTGAAGGAAAAAAGAGTTTTGAATTGGTGGAGGTTGTTAATGGGACAATGGATGCTCATCTTCGTTACTTCAATCAAGTATATGATACTAAAGCAATACCAAAGTCCTCCGACTTCATCTGACTGTGCCAAGTTATGCTGTTCTAATTTTAAACATTTTGTTTCATGCAGGGATATGAGTTATTGCATCAACTGGAGCCTTATGTCAACCAGGTCTAATTATCCAACATTAGTTTCTCTATCATATGGATTTTACAGGGTCTCAATATCCTTGACTTTTTGGCCAAAAGGTGCATCTTTTGTTAAATTTAATTTCCATATAACAAAGACAAGAAGACCCAAGAAGGGACAAAAATAAACAAATTAGGAGCTTGAGTACAAAGTTACAGTCTTCAACAAAATAATGTACCATGTTGCAGGAAATATGTGCTGAACTTCCGTAGTTGTCTGTGATAGAAACATGCTATAGTCATAATTCCTTGACTGATTGCAGCAATGTCTGCTAATTCTCTCTTTTCTTGCCTTTTTTGGAGCTATTTTTTTTCCAATTCTTCTTGCTAGTCTAGTATTTCTCTCTTTTCCTACCTTTTGATATTTTTCTTTTCTTTGTCCCTTGTGCAGCATGGCCCAATGCAAATTGAAGGTGAGAGTTTCAGTGGGACTCGAGGGCTTCACCGTTCAGCAGGACGATGTGATGGAGTAGAGTAACCGGGGTGAGAATAATGAGGATGAGGATGAGAATGAGGACAACGAGAAAGAGGAGGAAATTATGCTGCTATTGTTTGTACATAGAGCTAGATTATTGGACATATGTAAAACCTGGATTCATGTATGTTATTGTTCAAGTAATGAATTCCATAATTTGTTCTTGTACAAGTAATGAAGTTTGAACTTTGAACGTATTTATTGTTGTAGATTGACCATGACATGGCGTGAATCTAATATAGGAACTGTGTTTGTTGCTATTGTTGACTGTCTAATGAGACGTTGAGACGTCAGGCTACGCAAAAAAATAGGGGAGATGCTATCAAAATTTTTCCGGAAGTAGTACTTAAACGCATTTTCAGCACCTAATAACCTGCTTTCTGCACTTTACACTCAGTTTCAGCAACCAAAATCATGTTTTCTGCACTTTTACACACATATTTAGCACCAAAATCAATGTCATAAGTAACAAAAGTAACTATACAAATTCATCATTATCCATTGGAAGCAAGCAACTATTCTAAAAAACTTGATTGTCCTCCCCAACCCTGCCCTTGACTTTCCAACAAACTTGATTGTCCTGCCCAAACTTGACTTGACATAGAAGATGGTTGCCCTCGCGACACTTGACTACCCAATAAACTTGGCACGTTGCCTTGTGAACTTGGAAAGTAATTCACCAATTGGTTAAAGGTCGATGTAGTTGGGCCAAAATTTGGAGAATGTGAGAAGATACTTCCACCTTGTATCATATTTGGTTGCATATTATGTGGCATCATGTTTGACCACATTGGTGGCCCCATAAAAGAGCTCTGGTAACTCTGCCCAACAAGAAAAATAAAGGACTATCAATAACTTTAACATGAAATAGGAAATTAGAATGAAAAAAAAAAAGATTCTTACGTTTACATTTACAACACTCTCTTGTGTCCCATCCACATGGTCAACCGCAATCTCCTCAACTTCCTGAAATTAGCAAATAAACTAAACTACTAAGCATTCATCGAATATATCTATATTTCTACATTAACTATTAAGTAACAAATAAAAAAGAACTTATACCTTGGTTTTTCCATTGGACAGTGTCTTCTTTTTTGCTTCCCTTTTCTTCTTAACTTCTTTTTCTAGAAAACCTTGCTTCCTTTTAGTCGGTGGTCTCCCTTTTCTTCTTTGGTTTTCTGGGTCAATTATGTTCATGCTTTGTTTTGAAGGTAAAACTCCATTTCCAAGTGATAAAGAATCAATAGGAGTATCATGCGCCACATTATTTTCACAAACAATCGAATCATCAATCAACTCTTGTTTTAGCTCGTGTCCCCGTCTCATCACCAGTTCATATTTTTCTTGAGAAATTTCCGCCAAATCCGCAACACCATCATAAAGTTTGCAAATGTTGTCATGCCGCTGGGCCTCAATTGTCTTTGCCGAGTTATCGTACTTGATCCTCACTTTAGTGTAGACCCTTTTCACATTTTTGCTCCATCTTTTCAAGACATACTTGTCAGGCACTATGTCAATTCCCCTTTCATCGTACACAATCAATTGATGTCTACACATCATTCCTCTAGTCTCAAACAATCCACAATTACAATGTGCCTCATTGGTTTCATCATTAAAATGGACAGTAAATGACACTTGTTTTTTCGTTTTGTTGTCTTCTTCTCCAAATGTAACCCACTGTTTTACCTCATATTCAAAAATAATATGACCACCTTCTTTTCTATACGAATGACACCTCATTTTCCCGGTCAATTCTTTTTGAAACTCTTTAAACTTGGCATGCGTGTAAACACTTTGAAATTGCTTCTCCAACTCATCATCCTCATCAATACAGGGGATGTAAGTGCTCCAACTTCTCATATCATCCAGTTTTTCGCTTTCCACCTTGTTTGCCAATGCATTTTCATATTGCTCTACAAACTGTTTTAAAGTCATCTTGGAATGAATGTATCCATCAAAATATGCATTCACACCCTCACTTCTTTGAGTGGATGACATTCCTGCCCAAAATACATCCTTCAAATATGCACGCACCCACCGATTTCTCTCCATATACAACCCTTGTAACCATTTGTTACTTTGAAGTTCGTACTTTGTGATGAACTCTTTCCAAGCATCCTCAAATTCTTGAATTGATAAGGATTCATAAACTGCATGGCGCAAACACCAACTGATTGATTCATATTTCTCATACCCTTTCAACTTTTCTGGCACTTTTTTCATTATATGCCAAATGCACCACCGATGTCGGGTATCTGGGAATACAATTTCAATAGCATTCTTCATGGCCTGACATTGATCGGTAAGAATTGCGCTCGGAGCACGACCCGACATGCATGTTTTCCATGTCTCGAATAACCACACAAATGACTCTGTGTCTTCATGAGAAATAAGTCCACATCCTAATAATATCGACTTACCATGATGATTCACGCCTACAAATGGAGCAAAAGGCATGTCATACTTGTTTACCAAGTAAGTTGTGTAAAATGTCACAGCATCACCAAACTCCTTGCAAGCTGCCCTACTCCTTGCATCAGCCCAAAATACATTCCTCAGTCTACCCTTTTCATTCAGATCCATTGCAAAGAAGAACTCAGAATTGTCAGCTTTCATTCTCATGAAATAACTATGCATTGCTTCGGCATCTCCTTCTTGAAGTCGCAAACGCCGAAGTTTGTCCAAATAATTTCTACAATCCCTCTCAAGATATCGAACCTCACCAGGTCCCCCAGCCTCAATTTGAAGTGCATCATAAGTCTTATGCAAGTTGATCCCGGCTAAGTCATTCACTTCAAGCTTCTTTTTTGCGTCTGAATCAAGCACCCTATTGCTCTTGAAAAATCTCACCTTTCCCGGGCTTTGTTCGTGATTGTGGTCCAAAACAACCCGACTTAACCCCCACTTTCCATTCGAGAGTACAACAGCCGTAATGTGAGCTTGACAACCAATTCTTGATTGTGGCCTTGGTTTGACTGGGTTGCTTGTTCTCACCTTTGCCTTTCCCCCACGATTGCATGAAAGAGTCGCATCCTTCAACTTTCCATCTACTCCTTTTCTCGATGTTCTTTTAACTATAGCAAACCCCTTTTGTTTAGCATATCTTGAGTAATACAAATAAACTTCGTCTAAGGTGTCAAATGTCATTCCCACCTTCGGTTCCTCAACTGTATTTTCACAATTTTCTTTTGCCTCCTTCCCATTCTCATTAGTATTTATCTCATCACCTTCTTCGTTTGGAGGACCACTCCGCACCTCTACTTCGTCATCGCTATCTCCATTCCATACCTCTTCTTCTACTAAAGGAGGAGGCATTGCCGACGAAACAGACTCCGGCAACATCATCCACTGGTTCAAGAACAAATAGAATATAATTAGTTATATGGGACATGTAATACACAAACAACTAAGATAAAATGTGTGTGGTACTAGAGAAGTAAATCATTCTTAATAGGAAGCAAAAACAATTTGAAGTTTCAGGTACTAGAGAAGTGTGGCAAAAAATGCCTCACCTAGTTTTTTTCAAACAATTAGGGTTTGCAATTGGGGTTATCTCTATGAATGGAACAAGCTGTGTGTGTGTGTGTGAGAGAGAGAGAGAGAGAGAGAGAGAGAGGGAGAGAGAGATCAACCTTATGAGTGTTTTCGAAAGGAGATCGCTGGAAGCCGTCTAATTCAGAGCGTTGTTGGCGACGGCGACGGTCACCAGAGGTGGAGAGGGTTGTTGGAGAAGTGGGTCGCCGGTAGGTTCGCCGGTGCTGGTGTTCATCGGTTGGGGTTGGTGCTCGCTTCTCTCTCGCTCACTCTCTGTGGTGAAACGTAATGTGGGTGGGGGAGGGAAAGCAAACTGGGTTCACCAAAATTCAGTTTTTTTTTTTAGGCTGGGTTAAGTGGGTGGGTCCCACCGTGTTGGAGACAATTTGGAGCTAAGCTTTGTAAATGTATCATTTTTGTTTATATATCACCATTCTCCGCTCCCCCACCTAAGTGAGCTTAAAAGGAGTAGAGAGACGCGGTGGACGGGATCAAAGATCTCGTCCGTCCACCTTCGATTCGACGGCCGTTGTTCGACGATCTCCTCCACTCAGTGAGTCGCTCAACTCGGAAGGCCTCTATCGAGCTTGCATTTGGGGGCCGGAAAAATCCTAGATTTCGATCGGAAATGGGGAAAGCGGGGAGGGATTGGACTCAGATCTACACGATCTACGGCACCGATGAGTGGCAGACGGTGGCGTTTCTCGCATTCCACGCCGCCGCCTTCGCGGCCGCTGCCGTTGTGCTCTTGGTGTACTTTGCTCCGATCTTGGAGTTTCTTCACTCGGTCCTCCCGGTGGTCGTGCCGATCTCGGCAATCCGGTTCGCTCTTGGGTTCGCCGGATCTGTGGTGTCGCTGACGGCGGTGGGCCTCGTGTACGCGGCTGGCAACGTCCTCCACTCGTCGCTGAGCTTGAGGTGGGACATGGCGCAGCGGATGGTGGCAGCGGTGCCGGACTGGGCGGGGGTGAGGACGGCGCTGGACGTGGGCTGCGGGCGGGGGATGCTGCTCGTGGCGGTGGCGATGCAGCTCAAGAAGGGAGGAAGCAGCGGCCGGGTTGTGGGGCTCGACCGCCAGAGGGAGACGGCGGTGGCGGCGCTGCGGCGAGCAGGGGCCGAGGGTGTGCAGGAGTACGTCACGTGTAGGGAGGGGGACGCCAGGGGGCTCCCCTTCGCCGACGGCTACTTCGACGTGGTCATGTCGGCGGTGCACCTCAGTGGGCTCGGAAGGGGCGGCGCCGCGGAGGCGGCGGCGGAGAGGGGAAGGGGTTTGGGGGAGGTGGTGAGGGTGCTCAAGCCTGGAGGGGTTGGAGTGGTGTGGGACCTCGTGTGCGTGCCGGAGTACGCCCAGCGGCTCCGCGAGATGAGGATGGAGGACGTTAGGGTTTCGGAGAGGGTCACCGCTTACATGGCCACGAGCCAGATCGTCTCCTTCCGCAAGCCCGCCAGCGCATCGGCCGCCCACTGCGGGGGCTTTGCGGCGGCTGAGACGCCGGTGGACTGGAGGGCTAATATATGCTAAACCGGGTCCGGTGGAACACCGGAACATCGCGTAGCTAAAAACAAAGGGGTAATTTTTGTTTTTTTTTTATTCTTGCAAAATAGGAGTTTGGTTTGTGGTGATCCGCCGGAAGAGTGCTAAGTAATATTGTAGGCCAGCCTCCAAAGGGGGTTGAGCTTTAGGAGGGGTTTATTAATATGTATGTTTTTTATATATGAAGCAATTGTATCATATTACAAAAAATGTGTGACTCAAATGCTTGTGTATATTTCGAAAGATACAACTGTTCTATAATATTGAATTAAGGGTCCTTCCATTTACACCGCAGCAATTACTATATGGACACCGCGTCATTTTTTTTAATAATATCGAAAATAACCTTCTTATGAATGTCTAAAACACTCTTGCTCGTATTCCCGTCGGTACAGTTCGGTTTTAGAAACCGAACATATTATACATACGTCGGATTAAAAAATTGATATTTTGTTTTATGCTCGGTTTTAAAAAATCATATGTGTTTTATGTTGGGTTTTAAAAAATCGAATTTGTGAAATATTGAATTAATTGGTGGCCTAGTGTATTGAAATATTTCTATGCATTCAACTTTCGATCTTCTAATGTTATAAAATAAGGTATGAAAAATAGTATGAATGGTCATATGGTTTTCAAAGTTGTTTTATATGATTCGGTTTTATATATTCGAAATCCTGGATAATGAACGGATTTTAAAAACCGAAAGGATATGCAAACAGTTCGGTTTTAAAAAGTCGATATTTTGTGTTAGAAGGTTGTTAACTTCGCAGAGTATAAGTTCGGGTTTTTAAATCCAGAAACCTTGGTTATGAACAAATTTTAAAACCGAATTTTTGCCAATGGTAACTAAGGAAAAATTGAAAAAAAAAGTAATAATATGTATAGCATTTAGATAAGATTTCAGATCTACTTGTGATGCACTTAACAATAACAATGTACATAATAATTACTACGGTGTACACAGAACCAGCCTTGAATTAATTGTTTGAATTTTCTTGGTTAGTTAACATAGGTTGGACTTTTGTGATCCCCACCAGTTGATGCTCGAGAGCGCCACTTGATGTTTTAAAAGCACACCGTAGAATATTTTTTGCTGCCAAAGAAAGTTCTTTACTCGTGTTCACACATAACAGACTCATCCTTTCACACCCACCGATTTCTCTCCATGGTAAAAGGATGGTGATTCTATGGGGCTGTTTCTTTCGTCGAGTGTTTTGGAATTTCCGTTGAAATTGAATATAATTCTTATAGAATGTAATAAAATGATTCACTTTTACTGTTTGTTTAGTGTCGAAATGGAAACTGAATATTGTGAAATCTGATATTTTTTTGCTGTTTGTTTGATGTCGGAATGGAAATATAATCATATGATTTTTTTTTGTATTTGTTTTGGGATGGAATTGGGGATATGGTTATCCCAAATCGTTTGTGGTGAGAATAGCACCCCTTTATTTATATTGAAAGTTTAAACCTTTATAAAGTGTGTTAAAAAATAAATTACAAATAGTTAGTCATATAAAAATAAAAAAATGGCATAAATATATATTTTAAATATATTTAATATATTAATACATATATATCTCAAGAGTGTTTGCTGGAGCGTTTTGATGCATAAATGGTGACTGGTGTATGCATGATGGAGCTTGGTCACTCTGTTGCCCTCGAGAGTCAATTTAATATATACTTTGGGTCATCTTATGATCAAGAGTCAATTTAATAAAATCCCTCGAGTGGGATGGCAGATTGATCCGTTTGGACACTCTGCTGTCTGAGGTTACTTGGAGCATAGGTAGATTATTTGAAATCTCTTTATCTATACAAGTTTATAAAATAGATTTCCAACTAGTGAATAACTAACTGTATAAATAGCTTGTAAGTTGTAAGTTGGTATGTCATATTCACCCGGCCATGGTTGAGAGAATTCTCTCCCTTCCGCTGACCCCTCCAAACCTGGTCGCTAAACCTAAGTGGACCTGGGCAAGAAACGGCGCTATCACGACACCCTCCACTTACCAGAGTTTAACGCATATGAATGGCAAACAGAGCGCCATCAACTGGCACTTTGGCGCAGCATCTGGCGGATCCATGCTGGACCGCGCGCACGTTTCTTCCTCTGGAAACTTATGCATGGCAAGATCCCAACCAAGCTAACGTTATGGAATCTGTGCCTCTCCCTTGATCGCCTGTGCCCCCGTTGCGGTCTAGCTGATGAAACCGTCGACCACATCCTCTTTGAATGCCATTTTGCTCGGAAGGTCTAGAACAGAGCATTAAGTGGTACCATCATCTCCGTTCAAGATCTCAGTATGGATACTTGCATCGATCTGCTTTGCCGCCCCCGGAAGTATGAAGATATCATCCAGGCCAACTCCCTGCTCTCGTATGGCCTATGGTGGCTCTGGAAAGACAGGTGCAACCTGGTGGCCGCAGAGGGCAGCCGCGAAGCTCATGACGTCGCCCAAGTGATCAGATGGCAAAGCAGAGAGTTCCTCGTCGTCGAGAAGGCAGGAAGGAAATCCAAAAAGCCCCAAGGTTGGTCTGGAATTAGAATTCAAACGGATGCCTCCCTCAACCCT
This sequence comes from Narthecium ossifragum, assembly GCA_963920575.1. Lineage (NCBI taxonomy): Eukaryota > Viridiplantae > Streptophyta > Magnoliopsida > Dioscoreales > Nartheciaceae > Narthecium > Narthecium ossifragum. Next base: position 14,785,295 of record OY986965.1, read on the forward strand.
GTCTCTGGCATTGCGGGGCTTGGGGTTGTAAGCATTGATGATGAAGATGTAGTCCTTTGGTCCGATGGTGAGCAGCGGAGAGTCGATTCCATCCTTGAGGGAGAACTACACGCCATACTTGCTGCTATCAAGGCTGCTAACCGGCGTAGCTATCATAAGATCCTTGTGGAGACTGACTCCTTATTTTCGGTCCAGCTGGTTGAAGGTAAAGCTCCATTATTAGAGATGTGCAGGATATCTGGTGGGAGTCCCGCCACCTCAGCGATTTTCAAATCCGGTACATCCCTCGGGAAGAGAACAGTCATGCTGATTGGGTTGCACGTCATGCTAGTACGCTTTACTCTGTCTTTAATGTATTAGAGGAGTCTAGCGGAGCTATCCCTAGTACTCTAGACGATTACTGATGTAAGCCCTCTTATGGGCCTCTAGCCTTTAGGCTCAACTGATAATAAAAAAAAAACCCCGTGCAACAAAATTTATACTTTGTCAATTATACAACCACGTATCAAAACCACGAGAATATCATATATTTAGTAGCTAAATTACAAAAATTATACTTTGTCAATTATACAACCACACCTATATAACAATTTACAAACACTCATGTATACAACCACTATTGTACAAACTTCGCAAATTTATAATCTGTCAAAAAATAATAATAATCTAACTTGGATTTTAATGCTCGCGCGTCGGTAGTTAGCTTGATTGCATAAGCATGACTCAGATTTTAAATCATCGTTCTTGTGCGGCGGCGATCGGTTGGTAAATGGATAGCTATCTAAATTACCAAACCACTGCTCTCACTTCAGCATTGAAAATGCATTTTGCATTTTTGATTGACATCATAATCTCCTATTTTTTAAAAATTAAACATCAATTGAGTTGAATTCAACCAAACCAGTGATGCTTCAAAATCAGAATTCCAGCCAAAAGACAAGAATTTGGCTCAGATTCACATCACGGTAGTAAAAGTAAGAATTTTGACTCATATTCACATCACAGCAATAAAAAGCATGCATCTGGCTCAAATTCACACCATAGTAATCCCAATTACATATGGCAGGTGGTTGGTTGCCATTCAAATGGCCATCCAAGGCACCAAAATAAACATTATAGTAGCATCATCTCCATTTTCTGAAATTAAACATCAATTGAGTTGAATTCAATCAAACCAACAAAGCATCAAAATCAGAATTCCAGTAAACCAAAAAACAAAACTTTTTGCTCATATTCACATCACAGCAGTAAAAAGCACGAATTTTGGCTTAGATTCACATAATAGTAAAGGCAATTAAATATGACAGGTGGCTAGTTGCCATTCAAGTGGCCATCAAAGAGACCAAATTAAATATTATAGTGGCATCATATTCCCTTTCTCAAATTAAACATCAATTGAGTTGAATTCAACCAAACCAACGAAGCATCATAATCAGAATTCCAGTAAATCAAAAAACAAGAATTTTGATAGAGATCGATCCCTCTGTGCCAGAAAGTCCTGGCGGTAACTCTTCTGAGGACGGCCGCCGTTGGCCGTCGCTCTCCCCTGTCAGAGGGAGAGAGGACTTTTGATGAGAATGCATAATGTTATATTTTTATCCCTTAATACTTAGTCTCCTATACTTATTTAGTTCCTAAATACACTCATTATTCTTATATTTTGATTTAGGATGTAATTGAAGTCCTTAAGTCGAAAAGAAGCTGAAAAGAGTGCATGGATCAATTTTAAAGATTAATCTGTACCTGCTCATGAAGAACCAGATGATGTGCCATATATGGTTGGAAAGCTCTTGAAGTCTAGATTCTGGAGAATTTTACGGTTTGTGATTCCGAGTTTCCTAGAGGAAGTTACGGCAATTTTAGTACCGATGGCGCAGTCTGGATGGCAGAACAGTAATATGCTGGAAAGTTGGAGCGATCCGCCGATCGATCGGACCTTGCAAAAACGTGACAGAACATGTAGTTTTTGGCTGAACATGGTCCGATCGATCGAACCATCCCTCCTACTGAGCCAGATCGATCCGACTCCTAGAGTTGGATCTATCGGACTCAAAAATAGGCAGAGAAGGTGGATTTTTATGCATCCGATCGATCCAGCACCTAAAGTTCGATCGATCGGACTTGGGAATTAAAGTTGACAGAACGTATTCTTTCTAAAGGAGCATAGTTCGATCGATCCATCCATCGATCGGACTCGAGCGTGACTACAAGTTGAAGAGTTTAATGAGACTGATCGATCCAACACCCCGAGTTGGATCGATCGGACTTTTCCCAGTGAAGGAAATCAATGATTGTGATCTAATCTGAGGTTGGATACACTTGAGGCTATAAATAGGACTCTTTCTAGGGTTTGAAGGGGGATTCTTGGACACTTTTGGCTGCTCTTTCTCCTCCTTTATAGTTTTTCTAGGTTTTATCTTGTTTAATGAAATCTTTTGGAGGATTGTTCTTGATGGCCCTGCGTGGCTAAATCTTGATCCTTGGTCGAGGAGACTGAAACCTCGGAATCAATGAAACTGTGAGATCTAATTTATTTTTATTGTTCAGTTTATACATGAGTATTGAATGTTCTTCTGAGATTAAATCTTCATGATTACCTTGTCTAATTGCTAGGAGGCCTACTAGTTTATTATTCATGGTAATCTACTGCTAGGTTTGATATCAAATCCGGAATTGTTTGATCCCTCTAATCTGCGAAGCAACTAGGATCTAATAATTTACTGCTGATCAGATCTTGTTAGATCTTAGGAAGAATATTCAACTAGATTAAATGCAACCGCTTGTGCTTGTGTTGTTTAGCTTCATCGATCTCCCTATTCTTAACGCTGCTACTAGATTAAATCTACAGCGCTTGTCTTAGGTTGTTTAGTAGTTAGAGTTGATTAGATCGCTTGTTTCTAATTAACTAAAATTGAGGAGAGATTCGAATTGAATTCGGACGATGAATATTCATGGTATAAATTGATTGATACTTGCATCTATGATCAGTTATTGGATTCCGATGGTGGATGTTGACTCAGACCAAGGTTTGTTCTCTTGATTTAACTCGTTTCTTCGCTTTAGATTATTTCTTTATTGTTTTTCCTCACGTTTAAAACCCCCCATCTTTGTTCACTAAGCACAAAACTAGGCTAAGCACTCTTCGTGGGATCGACTCGTACTCGCACTACTACATTTATTTTAACGAGTACTGGATTTATTTTTGAATGCCTGCGACAACACATCAACTTTCTCTCCTCTCCTCCCCCTTTCCCCCTCCTTCCCCGGCTTTCCCCCTCCCTTTTCCTCCCTCTTCTCCCTCTTCTCCTTCTCTTCTTCTTCCTTCTTCTTTCTTCTTCCCGCGAGCTATGCTTCTCCTGTTTCCGGCAGCCGGTTCTTCTTCTCTGTTCTCCCTCCTTCGGCCACCGTTTTGGGCGTTCCAAAGCTCGTTGGATCCGTGGCGACGTGAGGAAGATCCCTGGTGTGGTTTGAAGCCTTATTGGTGACTGGCTTGTGGGGAATCAGCCGAGGAGTGCGTTTCCGGTAGGTTTTCTACCTACGAGAGTTGTTCTTGGGTTTTCTCTAGATCTAGCCGTTAGATCTTGTTATTCTTTATGTTATTGGATGCCTCTTGCTTAGTATGATTTTCTGGTATAAGTTTCATAAGCTTTAGTTGAGATTTTATTAGGATTTATGCATGTTTAATCTTGGATTTTCTGGTTTCTGCTGTTCTTGAATAACAGCTGGTTTGCGACGAGTTTTCCAACCAATACGTGCATGTTCTTGGGTTGTGATGAACATAAGAGTTGTAGATCTTTGCATCTACTCTCAGACCCAACTGATTTCATAATTTTATGATTTTCCTACGATTTGTTATGAACTTCTTACTGGTTACTGGTGGGCTACGTTGCTGCAAGAGATGGTAAGTTAGTTTGATTAGCGGTCTTGATTAGTGATTTTCCGTTAATCTAGCCGTTGGATGTTTCTGGATTATAGATATGTTCATCCCAGCGTGTTGATCTAGTAGAGCCTAAGTTGGTTCTTGAATCCGACGTCGTTTGGACATCAAATCGATGGGGCCAATTAGCCTCTAAGTAGAAGATTTTGGTGATTTAAATAATATTATATGTTAAAACATATAATATTATATTTTACTGTTCATCAAGGTTTTCGGGGTTGCTTACCGTTACAGGAGTCCGCGGTTGATGATCGTGGTGTCATCGTAATGCCGGGACCCGTTGCGGATCGGCTGGCAGCGGTTGGTAGTACTGCTGCAGCGATCCAGTTGGACTTGTATGCTATCTTAATATACTGTTGCATGCTTATCTGTTACCTGTGTATGTTGATAGCATGCATTCTCTGTTGTGCATTAGTTGCATGGTTAGGGCGCGGGCGATCTGTGGGTCGCCGTCCCGAGGCTGGAAGCTCGGACTTAGTCTTAGGACGGGGGTTGGGTAGTTTGGACCCGGTTCGAATTGTGGTATCCAATCAACTTGATGATAGGCTTAGATGACTGGTACACCTGTTGCTTGATGATTTTAGAGGTCGCGTTGGCCTCGAGTCGGATGCTGAGGTGTAGCCGGTGTCCCACTGTGTTGACCCTTGAGTAGAGAGGTTGACTACTTAGCGGTGCAATTTCCCGCCTGCAGTGCCGTTCCCTGCTTGTGGGCCAGCAGTGTTGTTTCCTGCTACTGAGTATAACCCGACATGTGACCAGCTCGGCTGGAAGACCATGATCGTGGGCCTCAGGGACACGCGGTGGGGTTATGGGACCCCTCTATACACCCAAGTCTTACTTGAGGGCGACACTGTTGCGTTTCCCTCTTCCTTCTGTGTGACGTAGTGTAGAACGATACTGAGCTTTATGCTCACTCCTACCCGGGCTGCGTTTTGCAGGTGCAGGCGTCAACTCTTCTTCTGTGGCCCCTACCGGGCAGTTGGTCGGCGGTGCGGCTGTGCCAGGTGGAGTCTTAGAGGTGGTGATCCTTTACTACTTTTTACCTTATGTTAGATAGTCTCCTATCAGAGTAATGTTGTATTTGAATCTTCCCCTCTCCGAGGATATGTATATTAAATTCACTTGGGTTTTGTAATCTTGGGTTCGATGCTTAATTAATTATGTCTTTTAAATTGAGGGTGTTTTGATGAATTGCTAGGGAGACCAATAGGTTAGAGGGAGCCCTCGGCAGCATTTTTTCCGCGGTTTGTTAGGTTTCTGTTCACGTCGCCCGGCCCGGTTGGGCTTGCGGGTCGGGACACGACAGCTTGGTATCAGAGCATAGGTTGTTGATCCCAGGGTTAGGATCAGGATTCGGTTGAGTTTAAGCGTGGAATGGGTTAAATCTATGTCTAGAACATTCGTGCATGCTCCTTTTGATGTGTTATGCTTTTTCGCTTTCTGCTTGTGCTGCTTTGTTTTGCGGATTCTGACGAGTGAACACTCGTTTGTCGTTGGTGATTGCGCAGATGGCGGGAGTTCGAGACCGGCCTTTGGTTATCAGTCGGGGTGGGGCACGACCCGGTCGGCCCGCCCGACCGAGCAGGGAGATTCCCGCTAGGGCGGTACTAGCTCGACGGACTGAGCCATCACCATCGACGGTTTCGATCGCACTGGAGGACCCTTCTCGCCGAGGAGAGGGTTCTCGCTCTGATCGACGGGCGGGCCGCGGCGGCGGTCATGATGGACTTCCAGCGGCTGAACCCGTCTAGGTTCAGTGGTGAGATTGGAGATCCGACCACGGCAGACGGCTGGCTCCGAGGAGTCACGCGCGTTCTCGACGCTCTCTTCGTTGGGGATGACCGGATCTGGGTCACCCTTACGGCGTTCCAGCTCGATGGGGACGCTCTTGACTGGTGGTGCACCGTCCAGCACACCAGTGGCGGAGAGGAGCCGACGTAGGATGAGTTCAGGGCATTGTTCTTGGACGGGTACTTCCCGGAGAGTACGCGTGACGCTCTGTCAGAGATGATTGAATAGGTTTAGTTCCTTCACATCCCAGCCCTTATGGGTTTTCTGGGTCGGGGTGTGACAAAGTGTCCCTTATGACCAATGTTCTAAAAATCGCTCTAGGCGGCCGCCTAGGTGCTGGGCGCTTCCCAGCCGTCCCAATTAAGGCCTAGTTGATCGAGCTAGGGGTTTGGCTGAAAATTAGCCGTCTAGGCGGGCTAGGCGGGCTGGGAGTACTAGAGGGATGTGGAGAAGAAGAATTTGAGGCATATGCTTGAAAGTTACAATAATCAAATCTTTGAAATGAATAGTGTTGCTATTTATGCTTTGTATTTTTATTTATATAATTATATGTAATAAAAACTAAATTAAAATTTAAAAAATAAAACCGCCTAGTCCTCGCCTAGGCATCCGACTAGTCCTCTAGGCGCTAGTTCACGGGCTTCCGCCCGACTAGCGCCTAGCATTTTTTAGAACCATGCCCTTATCCACGAAGCCGATCGCAATGATTTTACGCACGGAGTTTGGAAACGGCTCACTTCTAAGCGACAAGAAGGTGAGACATTGTACCTTAGAGGGTGGATCAGGACGACAGAGTACCGAGTAGCAATGAGAGGGCCCATGTTTGGCATGGTCATCCAATACTGTAGATCTGGATGGTCATCAAAAACATGATAGCCTCCTTGTGAGCTCAGTGATTGTCTCAGCACTGAGTTGATACATTTTCTCATACTTGGCAGAGTTCACGAATAACTCACAGAGGAGGTCACTGCACACTTGGGCCCGACTATCTTCACCCAAGTCCATGAATACAGCAATTGCCCGGAAACTACAATTACCATCAGCCTTGACATCAATAATTTTTTCAATATTGGGACTCAGCTCAATTGAAAACTGGTCTATGTATCAATCATAAGTGATAGTATAAGCCACCGCCTTCGATCTAGTCCATACCATTGCCAATCTTTCCTTGGGCTTCGTCTCTTTCTTGACCTTCGTCTTAGCTGTGTATATCGGATTAGTCTCAGTCGAAGTTGCTATATATGGTGGTGAGAAACTATACTTGAATGAAAGAACGTACTCAAATACTGGAGGGTCACACCGTGTAAAGGCTTCGGTCTTCTTCTGCTTTGCACTTGGGCGACAATGTGTCGTCATCTTCTCCTCAGGCTCAAGCATATGGGTAGATTGTGGTGCTCTCATCTCAGCAAGCTTGCTTAGAACATGCACCTTTCCTAGATTATCTGACTCGTCAAACTGTCTCGTGATCCCATCAAATTGATTGGTGAGATTGAGCCTAGGGGTGTAGTCAATTGGTGTATATGACAGGTCAAGCTTCCTCCGGTGTGGATATATGTATGACAATGGAATAGGCTGACCCTCTTGCTTGTACCTTGCAATCTCATGTGCACAAGGTAAGCCATGGGTATGATGGATCTGACAACCACGAGCGGCCTCATCCAGTCCAATACAATCTGCTCGCTCTACCTCAGTATGGATAATGGAGAGTGCGTGCTTTGATATGAACCCCGTGACTCCTTAAAAACGGTTGGTTTGAGTTTGTGTTGTACGATCTACTTACTCTTTTCAAAAGAAGCAACTATCTTTGTGTGCTGGAGTTGAATTAGTGAATGGATCGTGGCCTAGGATGCATCGAAGCTGCAGTTGGATGTACCAAGATGATGTTTTAGTTGTGTATGTGCGCTCTCCACCCTGTTTGTTGTGTTTCCAAAATGCATATAATTATCAGTCCATGCACTCACAAACTGCTCATTATACCCATCTAACCAAGTGTCTTTCACATAATCCATGGCACTTGGGTATTTGATGTGTTGTGAACGTATTGTTAAAACATTATAAACTCAATCAAATATTAAATTTATAATCCTTATTCAATCACTACACTACTAGGTAGAATAGCGGTGAAGTCCGGAGTCGAACCATAGGGAATTTACCAAGAAAGATTGAAATCAATTCTCAAAACTCTAAACCTAAGCAAAAGAAGCAATGATAAGTTTGAATCTAAGGAAAGCAATTGACGATGATTAATTCGAATCAATGGATAGGTGACTTAGGAATTACTCAATCCGCCCTAGGTTCGCTTTCAATCTTATCTAGTTATCCTTTTGTTCTCTTCTCTAAACATTATGGATCCACAGCTTCTTAAGCTTACATAGATCCCTAAAAGCAAGTGTTTTCCAAAGGCATACTTTATCTTCGATTAGCATAGCTTGTCTTTGGGGTAACCTTAGCACAACCTATCGTCACTAAGCATAAAGTATCTCATCGGTTATTCACAAACACCATGAAAATCATCATATGAATCTCTACAATAAATCACAGAAATCATGTAGACGAACACCGGTGGCCCGCAGGAGAAGCGCTGGTACCTGCACCTGCAAACAGACGGTCCAGGTAGGAATGAACCAAAGCTCAGCAGGGTTCTACTCTACGACTCTCACAAGGGAAGGCAACACCAACCGTACTAACTCTATGCCAAGAGCTGAGGCCTGCCAAGGATCCCATAAATCCCATCAATAACCCGAAGATGTCAAGGGAGGGAAGATGTGAGGACCCGTTCCTCTATTTCTGTGGCTCGTCGTTGACCGCAAGGGCAATTTGGTAAATTGTGCCTTGTTGGTTTGTTTCACACCCGCTTGTGCACACACAGACCTTGTGTTGGTGTTTGTGTTTGAGTAGAATGGCTAGGTGGACCCGGGATCGAAAGATCCGGGCTTGGGTTTAGGTTTTAACCCAAGTCTAGCTTCCTGCGTAGAGGGATTGATCCTTCCTGGCCAGGAGGATCGATCGTTCAGCGCCAGGAAGTTGGATCGATCGCACCCCTTGGGCAGACCGATCTGGCCTTGCTAGCCGGATCGATCCGACAAGCCGGTGCGGATCGATCTCACCCCTCCCGAGCGAGTCTCTGTCGGTGGAGTTCGACGGGACGGCCTGGGCAGCCGTCACCTCCCCTGTCAGGGGAGGGAAGACTTGGTTTCCCCCCCTCCCCTTCTCCTCCTTTCCCCGGGCGTCATCCTCCTTCCCCTCTCCTTCCCTTCCTCTTTCCCTTCCTCTCCCTTCTCCCGCGCGTGAGCTCTGTTTTTCCCCTGTGCCGGCTGAAGCTTCCTCGTCGCCGTTCGCCCTCCTCCGGTCACCATTTCTGGAGCTTGGAGGCTCGTCGGGACCGCAGCGGCGTGAGGAAGATCCGAGGCTCGGTTTCATGGGTTGAAGCTGCGCTGTGGAGGTAGGGTTCCTACTTTAGACTCCGGCATGGTTGGGTGGTTGAAATCCGGTTTTGGTCTTCATCGGTTTTCCTCGTCTCGTTGGTGTTTTTCCTGGTTTTGGAGGCCTTGGGTAGCTTCCCTTTTCTCTTGGCTACCAGCCCACCAAGTTTGGTGAGGCTTGATGTTGTTTTTCTGGCCAAGAGCGCCGTCGAAGCCGGCCAAAGGCTCTGCTCGGAGCGACCTTTGGTCGAGCGGGATCGATCGGTGCGGCTTGTCGGATCGATCCGAGTGGGTGTCGGATCGATCGAAGCCGCACTCTTGTTGGTTTGTCTTCAGGGGGGGAGAGTCGGATCGATCCCGATGTGAGTTCGGATCGATCCGAGGCCCCCTGAACGATGGCTATGAGTTTGACTAGCCAGATCGATCCAACTGTGTGTTGGATCGATCCGAGGCTAGCCAGATCGATCGGCAATGGGTTTTATCTTCGCCTTTCCCCCTAGCCGGATCGATCCAAGGGTGACTTGGATCGATCCAAGGCTAGTTGGATCGATCCAAATGCTGGTTGGATCGATCCGAGCTGTGCCTGTTTGCCTGTTTGAAGCGGTTTTGCCCGCGGGGCTTACTTCGTTGGTTTTGTGTCCAGCTTTCTGACTTGCTTAGTTGTATAGTGGTTGATTGCTGAATGTTTACAGCTCTGTGGTTGAACCGGGAGAGTGGTGACTCCCGAGATTGTGTAGTTTGAATGGGCTGAATGTATGCCCTTACTGCTTACAATTATCTGTATGCTTCTGTTATTGCTTTGTGGTGAATCGAGGGAGTCATGACCCTCGGGAGTGTTTAGTATAAATGGGCCGAAGGTGTGCCCCTGCTTGGTGCTTGCTTACTGCTTTCTCTATTACTGTCTATTGTTTTGCGCATGATAGGCATGATAGGTTGTTCGTGGGGTTGGGGTTGTCCCTAGGACTCCAGGATCAAAGGCTAAGTTGTGGTTCACGTTATCCCGTTTTGGGTTGTCCTCCCTGTTGATACGGGAGAGGTCTGCTTGGGTAAGGACCTTGAGGGGATAACGTTGGGACGGGTGAGTTCCTGGGTTAGACTTAACCTTTGAACTGGAGTTTAGGGACGTATTGGCCCTATGCTTTGAGTGCTGGGAGATGGTTGTCGTAACCTCGGATGTCCGACAAGCTTGGAGATCCCGCTTGGAGAGGGGTGTCCTACTGGTAGCGTCGTTGTCCACCCTGCGTCAGGAACTGTCGGAGTCGGACCACCCCTGAGCAGTGGCCGTCGGAGGACGTACTTTGAACAGGTGCCCTTCGGGTTATTGACGGGATTTATGGGATCCTTGGCAGGCCTCAGCTCTTGGCATAGAGTTAGTACGGTTGGTGTCGCCTTCCCTTGTGAGAGTCGTAAAGTAGAACCCTGCTGAGCTTTGGCTCATTCCTACCTGGACCGTCTGTTTGCAGGTGCAGGTACCAGCGCTTCTCCTGCGGGCCACCGGTGTTCGTCTTGCGGCAGCACGTCGCCAGCCGACCATGTCTGAGGGCCAGGATGGCTTCATCTGTGCTTTTGCGGAGACCTATGAAAATGTAATTTTCTTTTGTTAAATTGTAATGTTGTAAACTGTATAACTCTGATGTATGTAAACGTTTCGTGATAGTAGTTTGTTAACTTTTTTTTCCGCCCTTCATGTTATTATTATCTGTCTCCGCTGTTGGTTGTCAGTAGATGTAGGTTTCCCCCTCGTGTCCCGGTCCGGGAAGGATTTCCTGGGCCGGGGCGTGACAACTTGGTATCAGAGCCAGGTTCCCAGCCCGAAATTGTGCCAGCGAGGACGCTGGGCCTCCAAGGGGGGTGGATTGTGAGGGCCGCTGGGTCTACCGTGGGACAAGATGCCTGCGCCTGGAGGGCGGGGCTGAGTCGGGTAGCCGGGTAAGCAATCCCACAATGCCTGGATATGGTCCGGGGTTCGATATAAGTATATAGTAAGCCTTTAATAGACACAATGTATTTTAAAGCCGTGCTGGCAGTGATCCGTCATAAAAACTCCATGCTTAAGTGTGCTCGACCTGGAGTAGTCACACGATGGGTGACCTACTGAGAAGTTTTCCCAGATTTCTGCGGTGAGCCAAAAGCGGACAATATTGTATCGGGTGGGGTCCTCGGGTGGATCCTGGTCGGACCGGGAGCCCGAGGCCCGGGGCCCAGTGGAGGGCCGGGGTGTTACACTGGATAAGCCTCGTTCGACTATAAAAGATATGTCAATAAATACAAAGGTAATTAACATCCAGTAAATTGCACTGTAAAGTCCATGATGATGGCATTTCCAATACCACTATTGGTGGTAGAAGCCTGTAACATTAACAATGTATAATTGTTAGAATTTAGTTAAAAAATAATTTCGATGAATAATTATATGTTCGGCTCAAGGAAACCGTTAAAATAATGTATCTATGGTACATAGAAACCGTTCATGTACTTTTAAATAGGCATGTATGATACATAGAAACCGTTTAAATAAGATATATACGGTATATAACCGTTAATACTGATCGAACATACTATATATGTTCGGTGTGAATTGGTGCATTCACACCGAACCGGGCATGTAGGTTTGGTCCTATTAGACCAAACCGAGGTTTAGGGTAAGAGAGCAATGGCGCGAGAGATGCTACCTTCGCCTCGTCTTCGTTTTCACTATCATCATCCTCCGACTTATTAAAAAAAAAAATTATTGGATGCATCTAATAAAATATTAAGTATATTCAGAATCGCCTAATATGAAAATATATGTTGCAGCTCATTTTTACCCTTACCACTATTTCAAGAGAGTCCTTGAACGTTGCATACTAGAAAGGAATGAGTCACATCGGTCCATATTCCAACAACTGACACGGTGAGTCGAGTCGTAAATTGTTTTGGGCAAGATCAACAAACCCTATTAAATGCGAAATTAAGATTCAACACCCAGCAATTACGTGCAGGATACTACATTAGCGAACTCATAGATCTCCATTTCGAAGTTCACATAGCGACTATTTACATGAAAACCAATTGACCATCCAACAAATATTATAAGGTTGCCAACTAAGCCCCCGTTTGGCAACCGGGTAACCCCATTCTTATCCTCAAACGCTATGGAGTTAAGCTTTTGGGGTTAAGAGGGGTTAAACCCGAAAATGAGGTTAAGCTTCTCTCTCATTTACACCCATCACATATATTCTAATATTATTTTGATGATGCCAATATATAAAGAATGATAAAATAATATATTTTTTACATGATGTCGACCAATCATGGTATAACACGTGGCATGTGGGACCAGCCTATATTAATATTTTATTATAATAATATGTTATTGATATTATTTAATACACTACGCATAGGAAATTTTTTTTACACCCGTAGACTTTTTTATGAGCTTCTAAAAATACATGCAAATTTTTATGATGGTATAAGAATGTTTATGTGTGCAGTAACATTTTTTTTGCGTGTTAGTTTTTCTACGTGCAAATATTGTTGTGAGCCTATAAACACTATTGTATTGGTTTTTATGAGCGTATAAAAACTTTTGTGCACGCATAATATTTTTTTATACGCGTTTTGTATTAAATAATTTTATTCATATGTAAAATATTAATATAAGTGGGTCCACATGCCACATGTCATATCATGATTGGTCTACATCATACAAAAAATTATTTTTTTAAATATTATTTTGAATAATAATATTAAAATATTATTATTATATTAATATAAGTGGGTTTGCATGGGGATGCATTGATACAATATTATATATTTTATACACTTCATGAACAAATATTTAAATTAACTTAATAATTAATTCAAATGCTATAATCTTAACCCACTAGCTTACCCGCTATTATAATATTATATATTTTATACACATTACGTGGATATATTTGAATTAATTTAATAGTTAATTCAAATATTATAATCTTAACACACTTGCTTATCTACTATTTATCATATTATATATTTTATACACTTTATAATTTTTATCCTTATCCCAAACTTAACCCACTAACTTATCTATGTTTCTAAGCCAAACGTCAAAAGTGGGTTAAGTTTATCCCCATTTCTTATCCCCACTTTTTTACTCATGATCTCGTTAACCCTATTCCCCTTAACCCGGAACCACTATTTCAAAAGAGTCCTTGAACGTTGCATAGTAGAAAGGAATGAGTCACATTGGTCCATAATCCATCAACTGACTCAGCTCACCATGGACAGCTTCCTTCACCTACTTTGCAGGCCATGCAAATCTGAAGAGACCATGCGAGCAGGTTCCATGCTTGCCTGCGGGGCCTGGTGGTTATGGAAGGACAGGTGCAAGGTCGTGGCAGGGGAAGGGGGTCAAGACGCTCAAGGTATCACTCATCTAATCAGATGGCAATTGATGTCGCTCAAATGTGTCACGCACAGCGGTCGCGGTGTAGTACAGCATAAGAGAGGTCGAATCCCACAGAGAGATAAGCAGGAAAGATCCAGAAACACAGATAACAATGAATTGAAAACAATCAAGAGCGATGAAAGTTAAGAAAATAGATCGAAGATGTAATGGTAAGATAAAGTTAACGAAAGAAATCAAGATTTGAATGAGGCTAGGCTTCAGGAATCACTTCACTCGGATTTAGGTCCTTCTCTTCTCAATGGTTCATATAAAACTCAGTTAAGGGATTCACATCCCAATCGCCTTAACCGGAAGATATAGAATTATGAATCTGATAAAATATAAATGTCTCTTCCTATGATTGGTTCTTCCTTTTTATAGTTCTAACTTCATCCAACCAAACCTAAGAATACACGATACCGGCTGTCACTACAGGCAACGCGCAGCAAAAGTTCATCGGGACAAAGCCCTAACTCTAACCGGATCTCTAAGAATACACAATACCAACTCTCACAATCGGCAATGCATAGCAAAGATCTCACGGTATAGAGCCCCAACCTTATCTAACCAGATCCCTAAGAATATACAATACCAGCTGTCACTACGGGCAATGTATAGCAAAGGTCTCACGAGACTCGGTAGGAAAATTGAAGGAGATAACTATGGGATCACAATATCATAAAAGAAGCATGACTGGATTTATAATAATGTTTAACCACAAAGCAATCTGTGAAGATCCAATACATAAGAAGAGTTTAACAATAAAGATTAAAAACATGAACCATCGTTGGAGAAGAAACCCTAATCCTCGCTAGATCATCCGTCCGCCATGCCCGTGGATTACTCGGCCATAGATGGAGATGTCTCCATCTTTTTCCTCTTGAAAAACTCCTGAAAAAAGCCTCCAAAAACGTCCAAGAAGTCCCATTTGATTAGCCCTAAGTTTCCTATTTATAGGGTCCAAGAATTAGTAAACTCGGATTAATCAAAACCGTTGATTTTCGTCACTGGGCAAGTCCGATCGATCCTTCTCGGGATGTTGGATCGATCGGTCTCTTGAGATCTCCAATCTTCTAGCTTCGCCCGTGTCCGATCGATGGACGGATCGATAGAACTCTGCTCCTTTAAAAAGCATACGTTCTGTCACCCTTTAATTCCCAAGTCCGATCGATCGGATTATGTATGTTGGATCGATTGGTTGAGTAAAAATCCGCTGTTTTTGACTTTTTCCGAGTCCGATCGATCGGACCATTGGTGTCGGATCGATCGGACCCTATGGGAGCGAAGGAGGGATCGATCGGATCATATTCAGCCAAATAACGCATGTTCTGTCACGATTTTGTCAGGTCCGATCGATCGGCGGATCGCTCGGACTTCCAGCTTATTTTCCTTTCTGTCATTCAGACTGCGCATCGGTACTGAAATTGCCGTAACTTCTTCTAGGAAACTCGGAATCACGAACCGTAAAATTCCCCAGAATCTAGACATCAAGAGCTTTCCAACTATATATGGCACATCATCTGATTCTTCATGAGCAGGTACAGATTAATTGTTGAAGTTGATCCATATACTCTTTTCAGCTTCTTTTAGCTCCAATTTCCTGCATTTTCCAAACAACCATGTGAAGCAACATATAGATATAAAAATAGTAATAAAGATGCTGATTAAGGATAATAATCTAGCAATTGAGATGGTTATAAGGCTATTTAGAGTGCACTTTCATGCACTCATCAGCAATCACGGGAACACATCAACGTAGCAAACCTTCGTAGGCGGAGAGCAGCCCCAGTTGAAGCGGTTGTTCCAGGTTGATGCTTCCTTCGACCCTCTCTCCGGAATGGTCGGACTTGGTGCAGTGTGCATCGATGAGGAGGATATTGTCATGTGGTCCGACAACAGCTTGCATAAGACTGATTCCATCTTGCTTGGCGAGCTCCATGCCATCCGTATGGCGGTCGAGATTGTCGTCCACCAAGGGTTCAGACAAATAACTATCAAGAGTGATTCCATGCATGCGGTTCAGCTGATCGAGGGAAGGCTACCCTTAGTGGAAAATTGTAGAGTCGTGGTTCAGAACATTTGGTGGCTGAGCCACAACCTCGCTGAGCTTCGCGTGACTTACATCCCCCATGTAGACAATCTCCGTGCAGACTGGCTGGCTCGTGACGTCCTGGCGCTCTGTTCCGTCTTTGCTGACATCGAAGACGCTGAGGGCCTTATCCCTAGCCCTCTAAATTTGACTTGTCATTAACCCTCTATTGGATTTTTAGCCCTCGGGCTTAACTAATCAAAAAAAAAAGAAAACTGACACGCCGAGTCGAGTCATACATAGTTTTGGGCAAGATCAACAAACCCTATAAAATGCGAAATTAAGATTCAACACCCAGCAATTACGTGCAGGATGCTACATTAGCGAACTCATAGACCATCCAACAAATATTATAAGGTTGCCAACTAAGGAGCAGATGGTAGCCGAAAACAGCGGATAGTTGGACTAGATCACCTCTTGTGGAGGTTATTTCTAGGGTTTAGATGCTATATTTGTTTTATTATTGCGTACTAGCTGTGGTAGGCATTTCTTCATAATGCATGAACCTTCTGACGACTTCATCAGCCCTCGTAATAAGATAGCAATAATATAGCATCCCTTTAAGGCCAACTTCAAACCGGATCATACCACACAGGTGAGCGTGCTGTGCAACCGTCTGTTTGGTTGCGATGAAATGGGACTGGATTGAGTGGATTACGCCCACTTCACTCTATCCTGGGTGTTTGGATGCAATGGAGAGGTTCGACTCGATCAAAATCCTACTCCATTTAACCAAAGTGACTTCGTCACAAATTATGATGGATTCATTTTCGTAGAGTCGAGTCAGATTTGTGAAATAGACACTCCATCACAGCCAAACAGACCCAAGTGGCAATGAGTACGTGACCAAGTATCAACACGAGTACTGCTCAAGTATCTAAATAACGTGCCTATGGATTAATCGGTTACAGGGGACATCGGTATATCACCTATGAACTAATGGCCATTTTTTTTTTTTGACAAGTTAAGCCCAAAGGCTACAAATCAAAACCCTAACCTATAAGGGCATCACAGGACTCCCAGGACATACCCCTGGGCAATCCATACCATTAACCGAATTCCCAAAAACACGGGCCTCCCTTGCCAGCCAATCCGCGTACTGATTTTGATCTCTATCAATGTGTACAATTTGAATATTCCTAAAACTATCCATTCACCCCCAAATACTCTGAAGGATATCTATGACGTCTGCTGACCATGGTGTTGTACCATTAATTAAATCTGTCGCAAACCGTGAGTCACACTCCAGAATTACCTTCCGATCATGATGCTCAATCGCCTTCCTCAAACCAAGGCCCACTGCTTGCAACTCACCACAGAGGGCAGATGGAGCATGAATAAGATCTGTAGCAGTCCAAGCTATATCATCCTCTCGATCTCTACAGATCGCCCCAATCCCAACAACCTCATCCCCATCTGATTTGGAGGCATCAACTTGTATACACACTCCATCCCAATCTCCCCGTTACGGTCCCTGTTGTCTTTTCCAGTTCAACATCAGGAATTCTTTGACTTGCCATTGCACCAATCTCTCAATCCTATAGGAGCAGAACAACCCTGTCCGTGGACCTTTGAGCAGTGATTCTTCCATAGCCACCATAGAGCATAGGAAATCGCCGATTTAATCCTCACCTTCCTCTCATCCGAGGACGACATCTGCAAAAGTTGGAAGCAAGAATCAATATTCAGCGACACCACATCAATTCCTGAGTCCCTCAACACCCCTTTCTAGATTGCCTTAACAAATTGACATTGACACAAAACATGATCTAGAGTTTCCACCTCCAACTCACAAACTGGGCATTGCTGGTCAGTAGATAAACATAAGTTCCAAAGCACATACCTAGTGGGGAGTTTACCATACCATAGCTTCCAGAGGAAATGACGAGTGCGAGGACCGGCTGGCGTCTTCCAAATGCTCCACCAGTTTTGACGATCAACCTCCTCCTCCCTGCAACAATGTTGCTCCTCCAAGAATTTGTAGCACGAGCCCAATGTGACTCTTTTGGATGCATCCCACATCCATCTAGGGCCCCCTCTATCTTGGTCGATGTCCACCTCCAAGGATATGATCTCTGCAACTAGCGCTGGATGAAATAGGGTATCTACAACATCCCGATCCCAGTTTCCATCCCAATCAATCAAGTCACCAACAATGAGTGCCTCAAGCTCCTCCGCAACGATCAGACTCGGTTGCAAATTCAGCGGCCCATCCATAATCCACCAATCCTTGAGACAGTTAGCTCGACATCCAATAGCAGGGTTCCACTTGAGCCCCTTTCGGAGTTGCTCTGTTGCTAAGAAGATTGATTTCCAGATCATGGATACCCGGCGTCCAGTAGCTTGAGGAAGGCTAGAGGCTTGGATACCATATTTTGCCTGAACTAAAGAAGTCCATACCGAGCATTCCTTCTCAAGAAGCATTGCTGCACGGCACATACGGAGGGCTTGCTGCCATTTCCCAAGATCCTTGAACCCTAAGCCACCTTCCATCTTATGCTGGCACACCACATCCCATGCAACATTGGAGAGACCCCCTCAACGACCGCTCCATAAGAAGTTACGAGCAAGGGAAGCAATCTTGCGAAGGACAGCCTTCGGAACAAGCACAACCGCCATCGAATATACTGGTAATGCCTACATGACAGATTGGATAAGGGTTGACCTACCTGCCTCAGCCAACTTCAAAGCAGGACAGATTGGACAGATTGGATCCTCATACTTCACTTCTGTTCCTTCCCTTGCTTTTTTTCCAACCCAGGACCTTTTATTTAACGCACAGATAAAATTTGCAGTAAATATTTAAAGTTTTTCCCCACAGATAAAAATTTCTACCAGCAGAAAATTATCTGTGCGTATGAAATTATCTACTAGCCAAAAAAGTATCTATGCTTGCAAAATATTTTACCGGCAGTAAACAACAGGGGTTCTAAACTGCAAAAGCGAATTATGGTGGTCCACAATTAAACCCACCACCCATGCAAAAAAACAAAATGATGCCAGTCGATCTGTCAGCATCATCAGTCGCTCATGAATGATACGCCAATGCCATGTCAGGGAAGGATATGGAATCATTTTTTGGGCAGCCAATCTGCTAAGATATCTGCTTAAGTTCAAGAATGAATTGACGGATCCTCTTGTGTCTCCATCTTTAACATTTCCAAGTCGGCACATATAACCATAGAACTCCACTGTACACTATAAGATTAGTTCATCGTGAAATATTTAACATTTGGATATCAATATGCATATGTCAGAGAAAAGTTAAAAAAATGTAATTGGTATCACGATTTTAAAAATATCAAAAAACAAAATGGAACCATATCTCAAGAGACAGAGGTAAAGAGACACAAATACAAGATGGCCTAGACACTCTGTCAAATTCTTGGCCAAGTATTTAGATGGTGTTTGGTTGGTGGAATCGCGTAATGCATGGGATCGTAGGATGCATGTATCAGGTGGTGCATGCATCGGGCAGAAGATGCATGTGTTTGGTTGTCTTTTGGATCAACCTGATGCGGTAAGTGCTAGGGAAAAACCCATGTGTGATAATCACCTAATTCTACTTGGAATGGAAGCTTCAAGGAAGATGACACGGTCAAAAACCATTTTGGCACGGAAGAATTTAAAGATGACGCACGACTCCGAGTTGCACTAGGAGACGGCGCGCCAAACCGGGCGGTTGTGCCTTGGAGGCCAATCCAGTCGAGCAAATTCAAATGTCTCGCGTGCATTTGACTTGGAATAGGTGATGATATGGGGAATATCAGTTTTGGCTCAGGGAAACTTTCTGTTGGCGCGGACGAATAGGAAGGAGTCCTATTTCGAGTCACAAAGGCGATCATGGCTATCTTAAGCAAGTCAAACTCAAGAGGGAGTCCAGCTAAGTTTGGTAACTTAGTGTTATGCTTTTCTATTGCCTAGATATGAATGTAAGCCAAGACTTTGAGTAGGACTTTTATGAGTGACTTGTTGGAGCAAGTCAAGGACTATTCCTCTATATAAGGAGTAGGCCGGCCAAAGCGTTGGGCATCTAGGCTTTTGCTAGGGTTTGGGATTTCCTTGTATTTAGTGATCTCTGTACCTTGGGAGGGAAAGAGAGTCGTGAGGGATTCTCTTGTAAAGATCTTTGATCAATAAAGGAAGAGGGCCATACCCTTTACCATAATTGTATGTTCTTGCTTCTTGGTGTGCTCTTGTGCAAGAAGAAGAAGAAGATGAAGGAGAAGGCTGGTCAATGACGGATCTTGCTACACCGACCATCTTCAAGGTGTGGTTCTTGAAGTGTGCAAGGAGTGCACAACGTGTGAAGCAAGAAGCGGAGGGATCTTGGCGCCGACTTCGGGTTTTCTGATTTTGAAAAGATTTCGTTGCATAACCCAGTGACACCTACCGGGCAGGTGTTTGGCGGCGCGACGGCGTCTGGCGGTATTTGAGGAGCAGTGATCATCAGTTGGACCTTTTTTATTCTAGTGAGCCTCCTACGGGAGTATGAATGTATAACTAATTTCCCCTCTTCGAGGATTTTGAGATTTGTATCATTTTAGTTTGTATAAGGTACAGGCACCCAGAGTCTTGAGCCTCCGTTTTGTACTATGGGCACATTCGATCCACCTAGATCTACATATCTTTGAGGGGAGGTGTTTGAGGTTGGGTTTGGATATCCTAGAGGAGGTAGCTGATAAGACGTGAAAAGTGCACAAATCACCCTTTTAACTAGGTCTTGTTAGTCTCTTAGCAACGCTATTTTGATAGTCTATGATGTATTTCAGGTATAAAGCCTTCAATGAAGATTAGATCATGTTTGATGCTGAAACGAACAAATAAAGAACCTGCTACGAGCAAAGGAATGAAGATGGATTAGCTTTGAAAATTAAACTGTACTTGCTCAGGAAGAACCAGATGATGTATCATATATGGTTGGAAAGCTCTTGAAGTCTAGTTTCAGGAAAAGTTTACGGTTCGTGATTCCGAGTTTCCTAGAAGAAGTTATGACATTTTTAGTACCGATGGCGCAGTCTGGATGGCAAAACAGTAAATACACACGAATGAAAGATCGATCCGTCTCCCTAGTAGGATCGATCCGTCTATGCAGCAGACTGACAGAACGCATATTTTTCAGCTGATAACAGTAGGATCGATCCTACTATCCATCCTACTGAGTAGGATCGATTCGACACCCCTGGAAGGATCGATCCGACTCGGGCGTAGCCAGAAATTAAAGATTTTGATGCAAAGGATCGATCCGACACCCATGGAAGGATCGATCCTACCTTCGCAGTGAAGAAAATCAAAGACCCAGATATAATCCGAGTTAAGGGTGATACCTAGGCTATAAATAGGCATCTTTTAGGGTTTTTTTGGGGTTCTTCCTTGGCCTTTTGGTTGAGCCTTCTTGGTTCTTTTTCTTCCTTCTTTTACATAAGTTAGGTTAGATCTTTGGGGGAAGATCCATGGGTGGAGCGTGGCGACAACCTTCATCGACGGATCTCCTTCCTAAAGATGAGTAGCTAAATTTTTTACCATGGGATTTTTATGATGTAACTAGGGTTTCTATTAGGGATTTCTTAGATCTAGGGCTTGTATACATTATTGATTGGCTTCTATGGATTGATTTCTATTTCTTTTATACCTTGGTGTCGATTTCTTGCTGGATGTATGGATTGTTCTTGTTTACACTTGATTCCGGAGCTTGTGTATACTAGGGCTTGGATTGGATTCATCCAAATAAGAGGATCATGCTAGTCCCATGGTATCTCGGATGAAATCTTCTTCGTGGTTAGGGATTGTATAGTGCTAGTCCCACTATAGTAGTGCTAGTCCCACTACGTTCTATCCCTAATCCTTCATACATCCTACTTTTGTAGATTTGGCCATCAAGATGCTAACCCATCTTGATCTTAGACCTAAATCCATATCCGTAATACTATTTGCGATGAATTCATCCTAATAAGAGGGTTCATTAGCAGTGAACGTAACAAATCATTCGGTCACTGACATTTAGATAATTGTTCTTGCCAACAAGGAATCCTAACCAGAACTTGTTAAGTGATAAGGAGAATTAACCATTCACTTATCAACTATTAGGACAGCCATTCAGCGTGATTAATGTGCCCTGATCTTAGGAAGACCTGTTAGAATCCTGGTTATTGATTAAGAATTCCATGATATCTTTTATCGTATTTATTAATCATTTAGTATAAACTGAGTTTAATTTCAATCCTAGATCTTTTATCAACTTATCGGTAGGAATACTTAGATTGAGTTTAGTAGTTTAATTATTTTCCTACGCATTCCCTGTGGATTCCACTCGGATTCACTGTTATCTATCCCTAAAGTAGTTAGTCAGTAGTTTGATTATAAATTTATAATTTTGAGTAGACTTGTTAATGAACGACACTTTTCAAGTCCTATCAAAATTTTGGCGCCGTTGTCGGGGAATGCTATAGGAGATGATTGAATTGCTTTGCACAGTCTAATATTCCTTCTAAACATCTTTAGTTTAAATTTTGTTTCATATCTTTAAAAAAAACGAAAATAAAGGAAAAAGAAAAAAAATATTCGTACTTACATTGCTATATCTTCTTGTTGTTAGGAGACGCCGACGTGAGGAGAATCAACGGTTTACAGTCGACGATGGACGTCTCGTGCTTGGACCAGCCCTTTGTAACGTATTTCTAACTTTTTGCTTGGTCCTTGTTTGATTAATTAGTTATACATGGCCGATAATTATATACCACCGGGTGCCACGTTGAACGATTATTTTTTATCATCTAGTTATGCACCCGCTTATGTTAATGATACATATGATTTCTCAAACCCGTCTTATGATTCTCATTCATACCCATATGATCCGGATTTGAGTGATCATCCATACCATGATTGGCAATTCCAAGGTTTCTATCCTCCCAATGTTCAACTATAAGATTTATACCGGACCCATACTTTGCACCTAGTTTTGAACCGTTTTATTTTTCTCAAACACAAAATACTCACCACCCCAACATTGGTATGAGCCATCCCTTCCCCTTGCACCACAACCACAAATACATCCAGCTGTAAAGGAAAGGATTTTTAAAGCTTTAGAGACTTTTGAGGCACAAAGTCAACTTATACATTCTCATTCACAATTAATAGCTAACATACAAGCCCGAATGGGACACATAGCTTCTTTGATGGATTCGTATTATGATGAGATTGATGGTTGTGTGAATGAGATAGTGCTTCCTGATGTCGCTCAAATGTGTCACGCACAGCGGTCGCGGTGCAGTACAGCATAAGAGAGGTCGAATCCCACAGAGAGACAAGCAGGAAAGATCCAGAAATACAAATAACAATGAATTGAAAACAATCAAGAGCGTAAAAAGTTAAGAAAATAGATCGGAGATGTAATGGTAAGATAAAGGTAACGAAAGAAATCAAGATTTGAATGAGGCTAGGCTTCAGGAATCACTTCACTCGGATTTAGGTCCTTCTCTTCTCAATGGTTCATATAAAACTCAGTTAAGGGATTCACATCCCAATCGCCTTAACCGGAAGATATAGAATTATGAATCTGATAAAATATAAATGTCTCTTCCTATGATTGGTTCTTCCTTTTTATAGTTCTAACTTCATCCAACCAAACCTAAGAATACACGATACCGGCTGTCACTACAGGCAACGCGCAGCAAAAGTTCATCGGGACAAAGCCCTAACTCTAACCGGATCTCTAAGAATACACAATACCAACTCTCACAATCGGCAATGCATAGCAAAGATCTCACGGTATAGAGCCCCAACCTTATCTAACCAGATCCCTAAGAATATACAATACCAGCTGTCACTACAGGCAATGTATAGCAAAGGTCTCACGAGACTCGGTAGGAGAATTGAAGGAGATAACTATGGGATCACAATATCATAAAAGAAGCATGACTGGATTTATAATAATGTCTAACCACAAAGCAATCTGTGAAGATCCAATACATAAGAAGAGTTTAACAATAAAGATTAAAAACTATGAACCATTGTTGGAGAAGAAGCCCTAGTCCTCGCTAGATCATCCGTCCGCCATGCCCGCGGATTACTCGGCCATGGATGGAGATTCCTTCATCTTCTTCCCTTGGAGAACGTCCAGAAAAAGCCTCCAAAAACGTCCAAGAAGTCCCCTTTGATTAGCCCTAAGTTTCCTATTTATAGGGTCCAAGAATTAGTAAACTCGGATTAATCAAAACCGTTGATTTTCGTCACTGGGCAAGTCCGATCGATCCTTCTCGGGATGTTGGATCGATCGGTCTCTTGAGATCTCCAATCTTCTAACTTCGCCCGTGTCCGATCGATGGACGGATCGATCGAACTCTGCTCCTCTAAAAAGCATACATTCTGTCACCCTTTAATTCCCAAGTCCGATCGATCGGATTATGTATGTTGGATCGATTGGTTGAGTAAAAATCCGCTGTTTTTGACTTTTTCCGAGTCCGATCGATCGGACCATTGGTGTCGGATCGATCGGACCCTATGGGAGCGAAGGAGGGATCGATCGGATCATATTCAGCCAAATAACGCATGTTCTGTCACGATTTTGTCAGGTCCGATCGATCGGCGGATCGCTCGGACTTCCAGCTTATTTTCCTTTCTGCCATTCAGACTGCGCATCGGTACTGAAATTGCTGTAACTTCTTCTGGGAAACTCGGAATCACGAACCGTAAAATTCCCCAGAATCTAGACATCAAGAGCTTTCCAACCATATATGGCACATCATCTGATTCTTCATGAGCAGGTACAGATTAATTGTTGAAGTTGATCCATATACTCTTTTCAGCTTCTTTTAGCTCCAATTTCCTGCATTTTCCAAACAACCATGTGAAGCAACATATAGATATAAAAATAGTAATAAAGATGCTGATTAAGGATAATAATCTAGCAATTGAGATGGTTTTAAGGTTGTTCAGAGTGCACTTTCATGCACTCATCACTTCCTAATGTGGATGATAATGCTTATGATGCTCATCTTACCAATGCTTATGATGCATGCAGTGCGGAGATTCCTTTTGAGGTATTACCGGTTCGTGATATTGTGGATGATATTTTACCTGATGATGTGGATGAATCAGTCACTCCGGTGTTTTTTGATGGTAAGGGTATTGAGGAATGCAAGAATGATTTGATACCTCCTGTAAGTCATGATGATGTTATTATACCTGGTCATGAAGCTTTTTATGAGGCCTTACCTAATCTTGATGCATATATTGATGAAGTTTCATGTAAAAATCACATGTCGGTCTTTGATGTGATGGATGATGTCTGTGATGACTTGGATGATCCTTGTGAGACCTCCTTTAGGAAACCTCACTTTGAGCCTCTACCCTTTACTCCATCCACACTTGTTGAACATTGTGAGGAACCAAACCTTGTTTTTTCGAATTTCTTAGGTCATGTTGAATTTGATTGTAGTTTCCTCAAAGATTTATGCAAAACTTCTTGTCTGTCATGTACTTTGTTTGCCACGAACATTCCCTTCTTCTTTGATGAAGCATGTCTGCATGACTTTACTTATTCGGACAATGTATTTCTTTACTTTAAATCATCGACCGCCAAAGGACCCCTTGATAATGACTCTATTTATTGAAATCCATGGATTGGAGAACGACAATTGGCCAACACTTAAAAGCTTATAATGAATTATTTGTCATGAATTTTCCTTTCTTCTTTGATAAAGCATGTTTGCACCTAATCTCCATCCTTCAATGCATATATTTCTATATTTTAAACCATAGGCCACCAAAAGCCTATCTGATGATGGACATAGTTATTGCAACACATGATTTGCAGGATGATGATTGGCCACTGACTAAATTTTTTAATGATTTCCTTACCTGGGACCTGTCTTTCATCTTTGATGAATTATGTTTGCATGTCTTCTCTATTCTTCGGTCCATGTATTTCTTCACCTGGAACCATCAACCACCCAAAGTCAATTTTAGTTGAGCTTGCATAGTGTCGAGCTCGAGACGGTAAACCAAGCGCTTGGTGGGAGGCAACCCATCCTTGTTTGGCTTTTAGTTTGTTTGTTTGAGATTTCTTTATTGCATGATTGCTTGTTTTCCAATTAGTTGCATGTTTGATTTTGGTGTGTTTTTCAGTTGCTCGTTGATTGATTGATTGTGATGTCGAGATTGTCATTACTGAATTTTCGTGTTGATAGATGGACTGGGGTGTGCTTGATTCAGTTTACTGGCCTTGGAGAGGTTAGTATTAATGCATAGGTGGTTAGAGCTTAATTTCCAGGTTTTTAATACAACCTCTAGCGTTTTGACGAGAAAGATCGATCCTTCAAGGATGGACGGATCGATCCTTCTTTGCCCCACATAATGCATAACCTGGGTATAAGTTGGATCGATCCAACCTATCACTAGGATCGATCCTAGTGGGTTCAGGATCGATCTTTCTATTCCTCCTTCAAAAGTAAACCATCTAAGATAGTAAGATCGATCCTTTCACGTGAGTCGGATCGATCCGAGGTGGGTATGTAATTTTGACAGAACGTAGTGTATTTTGCACTACACCTTCCGATCGATCCTTCTATCTCTCCTTCAATAGTAGAAACTAGTTGCGAGAGTAGGATCGATCCTTCCTATCATGACCGATCGATCCTTTGTGGCTATTTATTGGTGACAGATTGTGGTGTTTTGGACAAGTTACCTTCCGATCGATCCTTCTATCCGTCCTTCTCATTGAGTCTAGTTGAGTAAGTAGGATCGATCCTTTTAAATGAGTTAGATCGATTGGGCCTATTTATTCACTATATCATCCGATCGCACCCGATGCGTCCACGTGGCGACGGATCGATCCAGCCAGTCTAGACCGATCGATCCTGTTCGAATCTTTCTAAAACATACATGGTCAGCACCTCCGCCATCCTCCTTCCTAACCTTCTCCGGCCTCTACCACCATCAAAACCACCTCCTCCGACGCCAGTAAGCCTCCGCTGTGTCCTCCGACATCACCGATCCTCTCCTCCGTTCCCGGTGTGCCGGTCTAGTTCTTCCGGCGTTGTTCCTCACCTTCCCTTCCCTCTTTCGGACATCTCCTTTTTCTCTGTTCCTCCTCTACTTCAATCAAGTGGTGGAACCCATGGTTTTCGCCATGGGTCCTGACCAATGACGCCGGTGGCCAAGGCCGGCGTCCACCTTCCCTTCTCTTCTTCCCTCCCTTCGCCGTCGCTACTCTATTTTTCCTTTCCGTTTCAGCCGTGCTTTGTTTTTTCTTTCCCTCCAGCCGTCCTCCTTTACTCGGTGCTCGTCGGCGTTCGTTGCCGGCTGGTTGAGCCATCCAGACCAGGGTGGCATAACTCCGCCCTGCGTCACCCACCTCTTATGTTTCTCCATCCTTTTCTCTCTCTCATTCCCACCTCCCCTGTTTCTGGCATCTGTAGCTACGGTACCCATGGGCTGCCATGGAGTTCACCGGATTCCGGCGACAGAAGTTCCGTGCTCCGGCTCTTCCGTTTTCCCTTTGTGCCTTAGTTTTCCGTTCTCCGTTGCCGTTGTGTCCCTTCTTTCTCGTCCAGCCAGTGTTTCTATCCCGTTTCCCCTTCTCTGACCGGCACGCCACCGCCTCTTCCGGCCAGATCTTCTCGCCTTCGACATCCATTTCACTCCATGTCCCTCCACCAACATTCTACTCCACTCAATCATCCCCAAAGCCCCTACATTACTCTCATACCCACTGTTTTGTCGTACGCGCCCCACTAGACCTCCGCCAGTACCTGAGTCCACCCTTCTCCAGTTGTTACTGCCATTGTTCCATACCGACCCCCTATCTCTACGGAGCCAAGACCCCAGGGATGATACTAGTGCTTGTAGCTTGTCGGTTTGCATGTCGCCTTTGTGCTTACTTAGTTCGATTGTTTATCTGTTAGGTTTCTTGTACCTAGGCATATGTAGTACCATGGGCTTGTTCTTATTGAGTTAGACTGTATCTAGGGGTCAGTTTTGTATTTTTGGTTGGGTGGGACGTGCTTGGTTTATGCTGGGAGGATGGGCAATTTTTGTGTACTCCATTGTTCAATTTTTTGTGTATCATTTGGCATATTGATAGTGGATATATACAGTGGATTTTTGGTTATGGGGGTGTTGATAAGACGTGAAAAGTGCATAAACCACCCTTTCAACTTGGCCTTGTTAGTCTCCGTGCAAGGCCTTACTGACGATTATTACCCTATGACAGGTACAAGAGCCCTCAATGAGGATTGGATCAAGTTCCGAGCTTAAACGAAGTCATTCGGGCCAGTTTTTATGAAGAAGATCGATCCTTTGAAGTACATTAAGAGAAATCCAGTCGGGACAACAAGGATCGATCCTCCATAAAGAGAAGATCGATCCCTTATGCGCATTTTTTAGTGACAGAACACAACATTCTCTAGGATCGATCTCCATCCACTATAGGATCGATCTTCATCGGGGCGCAGCCAGAACTCAAGAACAAAGATCGATCCTTTCCTATAGGAGGATCGATCCTCCACGGGACCAGCGATCACATGGAAGAGGAAGATCGATCATCTACCTTACAAGGATCGATCCTTTTGTGCCAGCCAAGCAAAATTAATGGTCCAGATCTAATCCGAGTGGGGGAGGCTTGTTTACTATAAATAGACCCCTTATGGGGGGATTTTAGGCATCTTCTCTTAGACCTTTCTAGGGCCTTTCTAGTTTTCTTACCCAATTGAGAGGAGGACTTCTTGGAGGAAATCCATGGGAGGAGAGCTTCATCAACCTCCATCCATGGATCTATCCAAGATGAGTAGCTAACTTCATTTCTCTTGGGATTTACATATAGTTGTATGATTCTTTTGTAGTTTTCTTAGGGTTTTTGATGTGTAATCTTTGGGGATGATCTATTGTATGGATTTGAGCATGATTTCTTTATCTTTGTACATGGATCTTATATGTTGAATGGATGAATGCCCTTCTTTGGTATGAGCTAGAACTTGTGCATGATGGGTGTTTGTTGTTTTGCCCCCAATGAGTTGGATGTGCTAGAAACACATCCAATTCCATTGGGAGGATGAATAGCCCTAGATTAGAGATTAGGGATGCTAGAACCATCCCTATCTCTCTAATTAGAGGATCCATTCTATCTTTCTCTTGCATTGGATTCGATGTGCTAGAACCATCTCGATCCAATGCCCGACTCCATACAATACCTTGTTCTTGCGACGAATCGATCTTAATCGAAGGTTCGTTAGCGATGATAGAAGCTAATCACTCATTCGTCGACATTGTGAATGTGATTCCTTCCGGCGGATGATTCTAACCCGACTTCCGTTGAGCGATAAGTGTGGCTAATCACCCGCTTGTCGACTTCTAGATTTCGATCGTCCCAATTGGATTACACACCTCAATTCCTTAGGAGGCTACACTAGAACCTACAATGAAATGGAAATCCCAAGGCTTCTCCATATTAGTTTTATTTCTCTATACTTAGTTAATTACTTTAATCGTCATTAATCGAAAACCCAAATTGTTTTAGCTATTTGTTGGGAGTTATCTATCGAGTACGTTAATCAATTCTCATTTCCCTGTGGATCGACCCGGACTCCCGCTAGGATTCGGTATAAATTGTAATCTCGACGCCCTAGTCACTTTTGCAACGAGTGGTTTGGGCGCGTCAGGTGTGCCCTGGGTGTGTGTCTAGAATGTGTATATGAGAATGTGTATGGGCTGTGTGCAGGTGGTTGGCAATTTCAAGGGCATATGGATGTTTAGTTGTCAATGTTGTATGCCAATACCGATTTTGTACAGCCCTTGTGCTTCTTGAATAAATAGAGGAAATGCTGCCCAATTTTTTTGCTTATTCTTCACTTTCCATAAATGCAATCATGGGGGTATTCCTTCTCTGATTTTACATAGCGTATATGCTATGCAATGCACATCAACAACCAGCAGGTTGACATCACGACATTACTTGGTTTTCACGACTAACCTTGATCCGCAAATCTGCATTTATTTTTCTTGCCAAGGTTACTTTTTCTTACGAAGCCTCTACAGGTTATCTCTACCCTATATTCTTTGATTTATTTTATGACTTAGTGTAATTGGAGACAATTACATTTAAGTTGGGGGTAGAATTCTAGGAATTCATGTTTATTTATTTATTTTATGACAACCAACTATTATACATCCCCTAAATTATGTCAGAAGAATGAAATTATGAGACTTATTGATAAAGATGCTTGATTTAGAAATTTGTCTTATGAATTATTCAGAAATTTATATATCATATAAGATTTAGTAAATTTAGCTATGCATGCCATGAGTTTTATACTTTAACACTTTTACCATGATTTAGGGATAACTTGACAGATCTTATTGCACTTGAGCACTTTCATATGTTTAGGAGTTGAAGTTAGATTCTGAGCATGAGATTAGGATAGATCTACAGTTCTCTATCATGTCACAGAAGATACATGAACACATGCAATTTTCTATTCGCAACAAATAAATGTGTTGGCAAGTGTAAGGCTTTCAACTTAGTAACCGGGCAGGGTGCCTAATCAGCATGGTGTTCGTGTAAAACGGTTGAAAGTCCTTATGAATGAAAAGAAAAAAAAACAGGATTTCATCTTAGTGACCGGGTAATGTGCCTGATCAGCATGTTGTTCGCGTAACACGGGTGATTTTCCTTGTGAAAAACAAAAGAAAAAAAAGAAACAGTTATTGTTATGTGATAGTGGAAAATATGTGCTTAGTTAGGATTGTAATCTTGAATGGTTGAATGTTTGGATATAATGGATATTCCGATGCATGTGGAACATTATTCACACACTGGAGAGTCAAAGTTATTTCTGAATCATGATTAAATATGTTGAAGTATTGGAACTGTGCTACGACATGTTTTGTTTTGCTTTACTTTTATGTGAATATGAATTAAAGAATATATTCATGGATATTATTTCTGGTTGATGCATTGGAATTAATGAGTATTATAATGGAGTTCTGATGACATGTTAAAGGGGATGTATAGATGTTTGTGGGTATCATCGCTGAAAACCCTCAGGAGACTATAACTCCTCCACTGGTGCCATCCAGGGGTTTAAAGGCATGTTGAACATGCTAAGTGCAATCGTGAGACCTACGAAAGTGGCTAGTTAGGTTTACTGCTTTATTTTTACTTTTATCTTGCTTTGCTCGAGGACTAGCAAAGATCAAGTTGGGGGGTGTGATAAGACGTGAAAAGTGTACAAATCACCATTTTAACTAAGTCTTGTTAGTCTCCGAGCAATGCTATTTTGATAGTCTATGATGTATTTCAGGTATAAGAGCCTTCAATGAATATTAGATCATGTTTGGTGCTAAAACGAATAAATAAAGAACCTGCTACGAGCAAAGGAATGAAGATGGATTAGCTTTGAAAATTAAACTGTACTTGCTCAGGAAGAACCAGATGATGTATCATATATGGTTGGAAAGCTCTTGAAGTCTAGTTTCAGGAAAAGTTTACGGTTCGTGATTCCGAGTTTCCTAAAAGAAGTTATGACATTTTTAGTACCGATGGCGCAGTCTGGATGGCAAAACAGTAAATACTCAGGAATGAAAGATCGATCCGTCTATGCAGCAGACTGACAGAACGCATATTTTTCAGCTGATCACAGTAGGATCGATCCTACTATCCATCCTACTGAGTAGGATCAATCCGACACCCCTGGAAGGATCGATCCGACTCGGGCGTAGCCAGAAATTGAAGATTTTGATGGAAAGGATCGATCCGACACCCATGGAAGGATCGATCCTACCTTCGCAGTGAAGAAAATCAAAGGCCCAGATCTAATCTGAGTTAAGGGTGATACCTAGGCTATAAATAGGCATCTTTTAGGGTTTTTTGGGGAGGCTCTTCCTTGGCCTTTTGGTTGAGCCTTTTTGGTTCTTTTTCTTCCTTCTTTTACATAAGTTAGGTTAAATCTTTGGGGGAAGATCCATGGGTGGAGCGTGGCGACAACCTTCATCGACGGATCTCCTTCCTAAAGATGAGTAGCTAAATTTTTTACCATGGGATTCTTATGATGTAACTAGGGTTTCTATTAGGGATTTCTTAGATCTAGGACTTGTATACATTATTGATTGGCTTGTATGGATTGATTTCTATTTCTCTTATACCTTGGTGTCGATTTCTTGCTGGATGTATGGATTGTTCTTGTTTGCACTTGATTCCGGAGCTTGTGTATGCTAGGGCTTGGATTGGATTCATCCAAATAAGAGGATCATGCTAGTCCCATGGTATCTCGGATGAAATCTTCTTCGTGGTTATGGATTGTATAGTGCTAGTCCCACTATAGTAGTGCTAGTCCCACTACGTTCTATCCCTAATCCTTCATACATCCTACTTTTGTAGATTTGGCCATCAAGATGCTAACCCATCTTGATCTTAGACCTAAATCCATATCCGTAATACTATTTGCGATGAATTCATCCTAATAAGAGGGTTCATTAGCAGTGAACGTAACTAATCATTCAGTCACTGACATTTAGATAATTGTTCTTGCCAACAATGAATCCTAACCAGAACTTGTTAAGTGATAAGGAGAACTAGCCATTCACTTATCAACTATTAGGAAAGCCATTTAGCGTGATTAATGTGCCCTGATCTTAGGAAGACCTGGTAGAATCCTGGTTATTGATTAAGAATTCCCTGGTATCTTTTCTCGTATTTATTAATCATTTAGTATAAACTGAGTTTAATTTCAATCCTGGATCTTTTATCAACTTATCGGTAGGAATACTTAGATTGAGTTTAGTAGTTTAATTATTTTCCTACGCATTCCCTGTGGATTCGACTCGGACTCACTGCTATCTACCCCTAAAGTAGTTAGTTAGTAGTTTGATTATAAATTTGTAATTTTGAGTAGACTTGTTAAGGAACGACACTTTTCAAGTCCTATAAGTGGTTGGCCACTCGAGCTCGGGAAGTCCGACTCTCGATGGATGGCCCGTGTCGCATCTAGAGGTATGGTTGCGAAGCCGGACCTGAGTGCTTCACCATGAAGCCGCTGGTTGAGCTCAGCATGCCTGTCGAGGATGGGTTCTAACTCAACTACTACTTCCTTGGCTACTTATTTGGCTAGGGGAGTAGTGGTTTCAGCCAGAACTTGGGTGACTTTCTGAATCACCATGTTGGCTTGGAGTTGGGTTCTGTCTATCATGAAGACTCATATTTCGGAGATTGTTTGATGAATTTTCTCGGAGGCCTGTTTCTGGGCTCCTATAGTTTTGTCTATCTCTCCTGTTACCTCTTGTATGCCCCTGGACGTCAACTCCGATCATGCTGCTTGATATTTGGCTTCTAGGGTTACTGGGAGGGTGTCGAATACTCGGTCAAATTTCTCTTTGAGCGTAATGAGCAACCCCTTGATTCCATCAATGGCCTTCCATAAGTCGGCGTTGGCTTCTTGACTCCTAGTTTGCCTAGAGTCATCACCATGCGTGTCCGCTGTCGAGGATGACCCTCGTGGGTTTTGATCGAGCTGTTGATTGTCTGGATCATATCGATCTTGTGAATCGACGATGGTGGACTTAAGTTTCATTTTTGGCCTCCCATTGTGGTCGCCAAAAAGCGTGTTGCTCAAAAAATGTACCTGAGATGAATACGTGGTCGCCAGGCACGTGAGGTGTGCCAACCGTAACACAGGGATATCAAAAGGGAATGTGGATTCAACCGTGCCTCAATTAAGAGGACTTTTAGGGGAAAAAACTTAAGTCTAAATGCAAGTGAATTTTTATGGTTTTTAATGATTTAATTACCACTAGATGAACTGGGCTATTCTTAAAGATGGTTGCGCTACTCTAGAGTTAATGTTACGCGTCGAAATATTGGACTACTCCTAATGAAGACTATACTACTCCTTAGAAATAATTGAGCTACTCCTAAGAGTTAATCGAGCTACTCCTTAAGAGGTAATTGAGCTACTCCTAAGATTGATTACACTACTCCTAGAGTTAAAGAAAGTAAGTAAAGTAAAGCATGAAAACTAGCTGCTTACTTTCATTGAAACATCAACTGATGGATTACAGCTCCGAGGAAGACAACTGGTAAGAAAAAGACTAAACGTATAAACTAGTACAGCAGCTAAAGAAACAGTAGTAGAAAAAGTTTTGATTGCAGTTGGGGGGCCATATTTCTCTATCTTCAAAGCTTTTATACTTCCGATTGTCGCTTCCACGTGACAATCGCTAGCCATTACCCACGACCAAAGACCCACGACTCTTCATAGTCCTCATCATGGGTCGAATCTCGCTGACATCTTGGCACGTGTTCAACTCAAAATAACTGTTCAGTTGATCTTTGGATCCACTTCCTACGCTTTCGTCTTTTGGACGTGGTTGGATAGATCGTGGGATCACTGTGGTCCAAGTGTACTCATGATGGTTCAACTTCATATATTGCCTCGACCTCGAGGTTGTATGACTCTTGGATAAATAACTCTGTAAGGTGCTTCAGGATTGTTTAGTGCCTCGGTCTCGGGATTGTTTAGTACCTCGATCTTGAGGTTGCTTAGTCTCGAGAATGGTTTCGCATAGGTGACCCGACCTCGAGGTCATTTGGCTCCGAGATCCATACTCACATGGAGTGCCTTTCCTTCAGGGTTGCTTAGTCCGGGTTTGGGTTATAAAGGAAAACTTGACCTTTTGATTATCATATCGTTGAATTACATTGTAATAAATGCTGAGGTGACATGATTATGGCGTTCGGACATGGGCACTGGGTGACATTTAATGCGCGTCGTGTCCCATTGACCAAAGCTTTTCTCGCATGATCTAGTACACATCATTTCCACTAACCCGGTTGTTGGTTCATCCAACTATCACATCCGTATAGTGTTACAGGTGCTATACCCGTTAGATGGATGCCACGCGTTTGAATCAGTGATCGAGACGATCACTTGAGATGATGGATGTATACCAGCCGACGATTGAGTATTTTCCTCGGTAACACATATATTCTTACTTAGGTGTGTAGTATATATTATACACAGGGCACAAATAAATATGTAAAGCTCTAAATCACAAGGTCAATAGTTTCGCAAAGTATTCAGAATAAGCAGCTTTACTGCACTGGCTATCATACAGAGCATTCAAAGGGGTAAAAATCAGTACCTGGCAGGATATCACGATGTTGATTGTGGAGATAAATCCAACAGCCAAATAACAAGAAACATCATTTATTAGTAGCAATCTTCTAGCAGCTAATATCTAACACTGTCACAAGAGGATTCCCTAAAAGGGGGCGGCAAGCAAAATTTACACCAGCACACTGTGATTCCCCTGAGGACCCTATGAGTGAGTAGAGTACAAGCAGGCTTGAATAAAAGCCATGTGACTCAAAAAGGGTTAAAAAGCAACGATATGAAGTTTGTGCAGAATAGGACAATGTTATTGCATGTGCTTGGAGGCGGATGTAGACAATAACAGAAGGCCCCAAATCTCACAAGTTCTGTAGGTAGAAAGTTGAGGAGAAAAGAAAGTATATCTCACAACCATATGGCAGTCCAACATCAAGTAATAGCATCAGGTCCTGCAAGAAAACAAGCAGCAACAGATAAGAGGAGGTCACAGAGTAAAACTCCAGGTATGAAACAGTAGATAGTTGTTGCACTTTATTTTCCCTGTCTCTGCTAGTACCTTTCATTTATTTATGGAATAAAAATCTGACACGGATGATAAGATACAGTCATGAAGATTTGATGGATCATAGATAGGAATCTCAACAGCCACTATTCTTTACTCAAGTTTGTAGTTTTGTTATGGAATGTCATCTTCCCAGTAAAGCATGTGCGAGTACCCGGATGGCACACACATGCAGCATATATACAGAATCAAACCTCAATAAATGCACAAAATTTTCAAATCCTTCTCTGAACCAATGAAACAGAATCGTCAGAGCTGGAGCACTTTCAGAGTCCATTGGCTAATCAACTGCCAAGTTTTGACAGCACTCCAGACTCCAGTGTCAAGATATGCCAGAAGATTGCAAATTATGTCCAGGGATTCGATGTCCTTGAAACATGTCGACAAATCCCAATCGGGCATTATTCTATCCCTTGAAATCTAATCATGTTCTACGCAGTCACCAAAGCTCTTATAAAGTGTCCAAGAAAATTTCTTCAGTCGGAACCAAAATTTAGAATCCACAAAACGATTCTTTAAATAGAACAGTATCCAGAAGTCATATTTCAAGAGTTTCAGAATTGATGAATTCCCCAGCTTCCAGAGCTACTGATTCGGTAAGCCTCAATAAACTTTGTTCTCAATTCAATATGATAGTTGAAAGTCTCAACACTCTTGCAAGACCCATCATCACAGGGAACATGATTGTAACTTTAGACCTTTGCTAATTGTCAAAGCAAAAGCCATCTAGATGCAAGTCAGCTATAAATAGTTTGGCACTGTCTCGGAAACAAAGGAAGCAAAAAAACATCTCTTGAGTTACAGCTAGCAGCTCATTCTAAAGCCAAGACAGGAAAGGTAACGGGTCACATTTATGCCAGGGAAAAGATGGTTCTCTACTCTTCACTCACAAATTTCCACCCTCTCTATGGTGATTAAACATATAGGAAATCAGTGATGGCTTGGATAGAGAAGGCAACATGTGGGATTAGCTGTATTGAAAAGCAGTGCAGAAGCCTTTTCTGGAGGATAAGATCAGGAATCAAGAAAGCCATGAAAATGAGGAACATGGAGAGGACTAGTTTTCAGTATGATCCCCTAAGCTATGCTCTCAACTTTGATGAAGGCTCCTTGATTTATGAGGAATTGATGCAATGAAAAGAACACAAAATTAGGATCAAGGATTTGATCAAGGACATGGTAGCTTTTGAATCCTAAGCGTATAAACGAATAGGAACATATGTCTAATTATAATGTTTTCCAGTTCTTAGTTCTTTTTATGGGAGATGCTTGTTCATGTTCCTCTTCCTTTATTTGTTTGGTGTAGTCTTCTAGACTTGAAGATCAATTTCTCTGGAGAAAACATACTTAAAGCACATGAGATTCTTAATTCAGCCATAAAAGACTTAAAATCACAAAAAGAATACACCTACCAGTCATCTATTTTGTCCATCTATGTTTGTGTGTTGCATATAGCAAAATACACCTCGCCCAATATAATTCAGAGAAGCAGTTTCGAAATGGATGACTAAACAGAATGCCAAGGACCTCAAAAGAGAACTAATTCTGCTATAATTCCTAGTCATTTATTATCTTGATAAACATTGGGTTCGAATGGAATCAAAATCTTCGACTTCCATCCAAGTATAAATTGAAATATGTAACATAGAGCAACAGACACTATGCACATATTGGGATCACTCAATCTAATCTGTACAAGTACTCACAAGTATAAATTGAAACCTTCGACTTCCATCTTGACCTCAAAATACTTATGATTCAAGATGAGTGTAAGCAACTTACTCAAATCTCTGACTTCCATCCAAGTATAAATTGAACCATGCTGTACAAGCAATCACAATTTCTTAATGACCAGCTTAATCTCATCTTGACCGCAAGGATCACTTAAAATTTGTTGTTCTACTGTAGGCTCTACTTTCTTCACTTAGTTAACCGAATAAGATTCAGTAAATCAAATATTTATTATGTCATTCTCCTTTACATGTAAAAAGTCGCCTCAAGAAAAAAACTTCTTGGATGGAAATTGTGATGATCCATAAGAAGAAAAACATCTAGTAATAGCATATAGACATTAATTTTTCATCTGCTCTTGTTTGGGAAGTCGATGAAGCTCGAGGCAAGAGATACAGTCCCAACTATAATTCCTCATACGAATGATGATAGATAAGAAATGAGCTAAAGAATATCTGATTCGTTGAAAAATCTAATGAGATAAGCAAAACCGTAAAGAAAACTCAGTGGAATGCTAGGTAATCAAGATATTTGATGTCCAAAAAGTAACCTAAACCTAGTAACATGAAACTATTCATAAGTTTTATGCTTTTGAGTTCCCCACCATTCTCAATTGCGTACAGATACTACAGTAACTGACCTTGTTTCAAGCATAAATGTCTCAGATGGCTGGGTCTTCAAGTGTAGCCTTAGACAAGTCATTAATGCGTGGATATGCAGCCTTTTCATCCAGCTGGTTTTGAGCCCATAGAAGCATCTTCAGTAAGCTCGGAAGCTTAGGCTCTGCCAATTGACACAGGATTAATGCATAATAGTAAAAATTTATACTTAAGTCAGATGGACAAGATAATGTATCACACTGAATGTCAGTTTACAAGAATTGGCATAATAAAATTTCTTTGGTGGAAGGAAGCAAACAAACATAAGACACCTAGAAAGTTGGTTGAGTTCATGATACATGGATCCTGAAACCTAGTGTATGCTTCGCAGTTTTTTATACCCAAAGGGTGGTCAACATGGGGGGACATCTCAAATTGGGTAAATGGCAACTCACATGACTTTTATTGGTCATCTCTGTAAATTCACAGAAGCAACTTGCAGATCTTTCAGTTACCCACATTCTCCAACACAAATTTTTTGGCCTGCATTAATTCATTTTGCTTAGCATCATTCCCTACCATTCGCTTAATATACATTTCACATTTGAACATCTTTAAGGAAGGAGTGCCATGTCTTCTAGCAATACTGTCAATCTTAGCTAATGTGGTAAATCATATTATTTTCCAGACATGTAAAATAAATTCTACGGGAATCTTAAATACAAATTTTCGTGATTGACATTCCTATGTTGGTGAAAAAACATGTAGTTGGTCATGAGCAAAACCATTTACATCAAAGATGGAGAATATATTCATTCTCTTTAATAATATGAGCCCAAAACTCCATAATCCACACATCTTTCTACTTCAAAACCACCATTTCATTGAAAATCCTAAATTGACACAAAGTTCAAACTCAAAGATCAAGAATCATCTTCACTATTCATGTAAATGAATATAGGAGACAAATATACTATTCAGTTGACAATCAAAAAGCAAGCATGTCATTTCCAAATGTGTCTTTATTTCAAACATCCAAGATCGAGAACTTTATGCATTTGGGCCCCCAAAACAGCATACACAGAAAAATTAGACGTCATAGACTATCAACTAACATGTCATAAATGTCTACATATAAATATAAAGTACTGTTGAGGTAGATTTATGATTCCGTCGCATGATAGGATTCAAATCATGAATCATGACATTT
Organism: Narthecium ossifragum; assembly: GCA_963920575.1. Classification (NCBI taxonomy): domain Eukaryota; kingdom Viridiplantae; phylum Streptophyta; class Magnoliopsida; order Dioscoreales; family Nartheciaceae; genus Narthecium; species Narthecium ossifragum. The sequence continues at coordinate 14,824,147 of OY986965.1, forward strand.
AAAATACAAATCATAAGTTTCATAGGGATTGGGGCTTGAATCTAAGATTCATAAGGTGCCCATGGAATGTCGACTTGAGTTGGAAGTTCAAAATCATTAGGCCTGAAGAGCAAATCTAGAAAGCACGAGACACGAGCCCAGCAAGCTTCCATTTTTTGCCTACTCTATTGAAATAGATACAAATACGTGGAAGGCAGAACTTGTATTTTTTGTCTCTCTCGCCGAATTGCATTCTTCTAGCAGTTGATAAAGTTATGTGAAGTTAATATAAGTCACATGGGTAACTAGAAGGAAATTTTCCATTCGTTACCTAAACCCGTCTAAAAAAAAGTGGTGAAAGATGACAACTCTGAACCATGTAACGTCTTCAGAAAGCAAGTACCAACTATTATATAGAATCACACGCCAAGAATGGTGCCACACTGTTATTATTAAGCCCAACATTCTTTAAGAATCACGACATTCTTTTGAGAGTTCCTCTTCAGGCCTCCACAACTTCCAAGTCAATTTCTCCAAGCTGACAATTAGATGGGCATAAGGCCTTTGCATGTACAGTGCGTTGTACTTTACCCAAGTAAAACAAATTTAGTAAAATGTTCTACGAAAGGATACTTCAGTTACTTGAATTGAGCCAAAACGCAATGTAGGACAATAAATAGCAAGATTCTAATAACAAGCCAAATTTCTAGCAGGAGCATCTTTTGCAAGAGAGGGATATATTGTTAGTAAGGTTATAATTTGTAATTCTCATAAAGCTCATGCATCGATTAGCAGTACCAGGTTACTGCCATCACAAACAAATTATTGACATAAAGTTGAAAGGAAACAGGCTTCATGTAACAAAGCTGATTTATTTGTGAGGCGTGATTTAGATGCCTAAAACAGACTCTATAAATCAATTCCTAAAACCGTCGAACTTAAAGGAAAAACGTGTGTGAGCTTGGATATGAAGTTAGGCAGGATCTTGATTACTGTACTACACTTCATCGACCATGTCATAAGAACTCAATGGTAATAAGGTGATTGTTAATTAGGAATGATGCTACAATTAAAAATGGCAACACTCCCCACAAGTTAAAAACAAAGGAAAATGAGTGGAGTGTGAAGTACATATATTCAGGAAGGTTGAATCAACAAATTTGCAGATTCTAGCTATGATATCAATCTACATCGTACTCATTCAAAGAAAAACAATTTAATAATATGAACCAACCTTTTTCATGTGACTGGCTTGTAAGAATGGCTGCATTCACTTCACTTGCAGTTTTTAAACGTTGTGACACATCCAGAAGCTCACCATATGGACAGTTCTTTACATCTTCGAATGCTAGCAAAGCAACCGTCCTCTCTAATTCCTCGAGAAAAGCATGCTTCAAAGACTTGATTTTGTGAGCTCCCATAAACAGCATTTCAAGACTAATGACAATGGCTAATGTTTTTATCCAGCCTTACTAAAGGATTGAGGAAAATCAACTGTCACTCAAAAGGCCAAAACCTTTTAACAACTGTATTTCCAAAAGGAAGAACTCTCAAAGCATTCGAGTTTGAGGAAAAGCAACGACCAAGCTACAAAACCTTTTAACAATTAAATTTCCAGAGAAAGCCATCCAGCAATAAAAACTGGAGAACAGAACATGCAAACTGTCACTCCATAAGGTCAAAACAAAGACGATTGCATAAATATGGATCAGAAACATCAGCGATCAAAGGTAAAGAAGGAATTACATTTTCCTCGCCCCTTGGTGCAAGTTCCTCCTGAGCAAACTCCAGAGCCTCTTCTACTTTCCCAATACGAATCAATTCTATCAACCTCTGCTGTTGTAAATGAAAGTAAAGTTGGGGATTTGTATCCAGTATCTGAACAAGAGAAAAGAGCATAAGAACTTATTTGAGCCCCGAAATGTGTTGTAATATCTTTTTGCATAGACCCAGGAGCCAAAGACATGGTAGATTGTTACAGTTTTTCCACGAACACTGAAATATCACAGAATTCTTACGATCAGTATGTGAAGATCATGTTACATCTTAACACAACTAATCAGCAGAATATGGGACAATTACATATCTCCATAAAGTAATAGGATTGAAAGCTGAAACATATAATTAGACCCGCATATTCGCATCTTCAGCAAACCAAGGTTGAGATGGGTATGATAATAGCTTAATTCATATCCACCGTCATTTTTCATGTACTTAATCATAATCACCGTCTACTTCAATTGAAGATTAGCTATAAGATTTCTCTTCTTGGCGCCAATTCACAGAATATGGGCTGATCACATATGGCGAGTTCCTAGTTTTAGAGCAAACTTTGTGAGACAAACACACCGATGAACTTCACTGCTTGCCATTACGATGATGATAAAATAAGATCATTACGTGACTTCCTGTCGAGTACTACATGACTTTACTTGTCAACCGGCATCAAATCCATTAGCAACAGAAATGAGGTTCTCAATCATAGTCGATGAGGAAAGTCTATGTGGCACTAAGATCACATCATCAAATCTCAATTTCCGAACAATTCAACCACATCTTCATGCACAGGTGCAAGCATGGATTTCCATACCGGCCGGTACTGTGCGTACCGGCCGATATTTACCGTACCAGTGGCTAACCAGGACGGTTTTCTCCCTCATATCGGATTAGGGGGAGACGGATGTGTACCGGCCGGTTTTGGTACCGGCCTGAGGAAGAGAGGTGAAGGAAAGGGGGGGGGGGGGGGGGACGATGGGTGGAGGAGAGAATTGGGAAGGAGAGGGGAGGAGAAGAGAGAGGGAAAGGAGAGGAGGAGAGGAAGGGAGGAGATCCTTACTCGGAAGCGGCGGAGAGAGCTCGGCGGCGTGTAGGAGAGAGTATTAGGGTAAGTTAGTGTTATATCTTTTTAAACCCATTATCCACACCCGTAACCCGTTTACGTAAGTTAGTGTTATAAAATAAGTAAAATAATCTAATCCTAATATCGTCGATCGCCTACTCCTCTCGTCGACGGTCTCCCCCTCTCTCCTTTTGCCAACGATCGACGATGCCGGATCGAGCGCCTCTCTATTGGATCTCCTCTCATTCTCCTCCCCTCTTCTACCTCTCCTCCTCCCCTCTTCTCCACTTCTCCTCTTCTCCTTCTCCTCCTCTTTTCTCTCTCACTCCTCTCTTTTCCTCTTGCTCCGACTGACACCATACCGGTCTCATACCGCTCCGGCACAGGGCATACCGGTGGTACATACCGTACCGGCAGGTCGCCGGCACGGCGCGTACCACCGGGACGACAATCCATGGGTGCAAGCATTAGAAATGCGATCTGATAGACCAATGAAGGTACACTTTCTCGGCCAATAAGTCTAAGTGAGAAATCAGGGAAAGCTTATTGAGATAGGCATTGAAGATTATGATCTTGACAAACAGAGCTAGTTATTACCAAAACCTCAACCAGGGAACAAGTTCAACAGAAGTACCTTTCATGACCAAAGAAGCTTAAGTTGAGCATATGAAGGGTCTTGCATTCAAAAAAAAGGCTACAAGTGTCGAGTATAAAGAGGAAACATGGAGTCTACAAACTGTGATGACCTTTTGCAAAAACCAGAATTCTCCAAGACGTTACTATGGAGAGCTCTCTCCAAAGTCAAAGGAATAAGTCTTCTCTTTTTCAGATGCTAATTCTAGATGAGGACAACAATTCTTATGTAAAGAAAAATTCTACCTAATTAACTAATAATTTTACCACGAGGAATATTACTAATTAGAAAGTCGGGTTTACATTCAGTTTACCATGACTTGCACATTGTTTTGCAACTACATCATGACATTGGAGCATCCCACTCAAATCTACAAACCATGTGGCATGCATTTAACACAACCAACTTTGTATAACACACCAACATCATTCAACAACCTAGAGGATTAGAAAAGGGTTAGAACCTAAGAGCAAAAAGGCTGTCAGGCATCATGGACTAATAATAATAGCATATTCTTTTGCAAGGAAGCAAAAGGAAGAGGATATTTACCTATAGTCTATTATAGACAATGAACATGCACATAGCATGGATCTCGTTTTACCAATCCGCACTGCTAATCCTGATCTCACATCAAACGAGCTAAAATAACCAAACTCTAAGCCTGTGTTTGGTATGGGGTTAGAAAAGGTGGGGGTTAAGGGGATACGGTTAGAAAAAGTGGGGTTAATGAATGGAGGTAAGAAAAATTAGAGAGGAATGAGGTAGGTGGAATAATGGTAAACCCGTAATCATTACTTTGGTGTTTGGATAAAAAGTGGGGATAAAGTGGGGCTATCCCCCTTTAACCCTCAACCAAACGAGGGCTAACTAGCAAATGGCATTCATATCACAATCCCATCCTTCAGGGAGCAATAAGAATTACCAAGCTTAACCTCAGCAATGGATGAAGCATACCTCGGGATTTAAATCATTAACTTTCTCAATCGCATCCTCAACATTCCCAGACTGCACTGCCTTCTTCACGGCCATTCGATCAGTAATCGTGCCCAAATCGATATCAGCTATCCATCATCAAGAAATGCAACAATCATCACATTCCACCCAAATTTCACATTAAAATTCCAACAAGAACCAATCAAAGATCTCAAAGCATACGTTCGGTGCCAGATTCCATCTGAAACTTCTCAGCAGCCTCGACGTATCCCTCCGTCACGAGGAAGTTCATCACCAGCTTGTTCATGTCCTCCTTCCTAATCTTCACGTCCTTGAGCTTCCGCTCCCACTCCTCCCTCGTGATCACTTTCTTGGACGTCGTCTGCATCAAGCGTCAATAAACAATTCAATCCAACCAACCAGATCAGAAGAAAACATTCCTAATCCCACTTCATACGCATCCAAGAAAACCCTAGATTAGCTGGTGGATGAGACGATATTACCATGGGTTCGACGGAATCGAACTGGCCAAGAACGATCCAGAGAAGCGACATCACCGCGCGGAGCACGGTTCCATAATCGCGACGAGGGAATGGATCACAGAGCCTCCACCGGAGATCGAGTGTAGCTGGATGCTGCTGAGGAATACTCCAGGGGGATCACTGCCGGAAACCCTAGTTACGTGCTTATCTAGAAGATTTACTTCACCGGAGGAGTGTCGCGAAGAAAGAATAAAAGAAACGAGGAGTGGCAGCGAACGTAACTAAGGAGAAATGTAAGGGTTATTGAAAAAAGAAGATGGGGATTTTCACGGTTAAATCACCGCGGGTTCGGGTGTCTACAGGGATCCGGTTGTATAATATATGGATCTGACATCCGATAAGATGCTCCGAAAGCGGGCTAGCGGATCCGGATGCTTGTGAGCATGTTCCTATGTTAATGGACTCCTCTAAGAAATGTCTCTGGAAAATAAAATGAATTTATTAGTTAATCAATGCATGATAAACGACCCGTTATCTTTTACCAGATAAGGATGGAAGAAGATTAAGAATTTGAAATTTATATAAGAATTATTTAGCGAAAACAACACACTATATATATTTACTAGGTGGTGAGCCCGTGCCACCTGGCACGGCTAACTATCCGCCCTCATTATTTCTATAATAACTTACACATCAACCCACTATCCTTTCTTTTTTTTATTTAATTACAATTTTATGACACGTGTATGTCACGTGTATGCCATGTGTGTATAAGTTTATGAGTCATAAGGGATGACTATCATCGAATCTTATAAGGTAGACTAGGTGGTGGGTCCGTGCCACCTGGCACGGCTAACTGCCCACACCCACTATCTCTATAATAACTTACACGTCAACCCACTATCCTTTCTTTTTTTTATTTAATTATAATTTTATGACACGTGTATGCCACGTGTATGTCATGTGTGTATAAGTTTATGACTCAGATTATGAGTCATAAGGGATAACTATCATTGGATCTTATAAGGTAGATAAGGGTGTATATTTAAAACTAACCAAGGAAATTATGATAACAATATACAAAGTTAACTTAGGAAAATATACATGTAAACAAATTAATAGGAGGTAAACGGTTGTAACCGTTATTACTCCTTATAAGGTTGATAATGATGTATATTTAAAACTAACTTAGGGAATTATGATAACAATATACAAAATTAACTTAGAAAAATATACATGTAAATAAAGTAATAAGAGGTAAACGATTGTAACCGTTTTTGCTCCTTATAAGGTTGATATAATTTATATATATGAACATTATAAGAACATTATAAGAGACGGCATAGGAAGAACAAATTTACACCAAAAGTTGTATTTTCAATCTAAGATCCAATGACGGAAAACTTAAAAACATGGATACAATTGAAAAACATAATAAAAAATATTTTGTACCACTAAAAACTGTCAAGTGGCTCGTCCTAGTATATATATAAAATGTTCCGAAACACTTTACCATGATATTAAAATATAAAGTTATTAAAATATATTTTCCCGCACAAACTGACAACCATTCAGAAATATGTCATTCTTCTTTTCAAAGACCAACATCAATAGTCCCTACACTTCCAAAATAATCTGCTGTCTGGATAATAAATCTAAGCCAGCACAACACTTATATGCACATTCTTTTGAACTTCAGACTAGCTATAGCACACACTTCTTAAAGACTTCATGGATGTACTTCATCATTGTTGTCTACGTACAGCTCCATAATCAACTATGACTTCAACAGGTGAATGATAGTTCTCCAACAATTTGCTCATTTTTTTGCTATCGAGCCAAGAACTCGTCCATTGCATGTTCAATTTCCGAAAGCAGGTTTTCCCAAACAATGCAGTAGAAAGAACCATTAAACTCTAAAACCTGCAACAACATGAAACATGAATGATCAAAATCAAGCTGAGAGCACATTTTCCCGAAAATCAGCTCTCTCTAGAGAGCTTTAAACATAATTCTCCGATAAAATCTTTTGAATCCGGTAAGACAAAACTGAAAAATTGCAAAATTTATGGGGCGTTTGTCTGGTGGAATCTCATGATGCATGGGATCATAGGATGCATGCATAAGATGGTGCATGCATCGGGTAGTAGATGATCAGGTGATGCACTCTGATAGTTCAGAGGAAATATTTCACTTTAAAATTTAACTTTATTGCATCATTATGTGAACATTATATGAATAATATATATTTTATATATTAAAATATATTCAATTAAGTTATGTAAATAATAAAATTATGTGAACATTATTTTAATATCAATAAAGTCATTATATTATTTTAATCTCAATAATATATATATACATATATATACATATATATATCTATTATATAAGGAAGAGCGGTTTTTGAAATGTCTCAACTATAAGACATAAAAAGCAGTCCATATTCATCTTCAAACACATCCAACGGTCCAGATTCCATCATCAAATTTTACATTCTCATCAAAAGTTTTCAATTCCCGCCAAAAATTTCCACTCAAAATTTTCAGCCAAATAACACTCCCACTGATTTTTGAAATTTTTGAGAGAGAGAGAAGGGACAGGATGTGACTGAGAACCAGCCATCCCATCCCCTCTACTTCTCCCATCTCCCCCTTACCTCTCTCCCACTCTCTCTTCCCTTACCTCTCTCCCACTCTCTCTTCCCTTACCTCTCTTCCTAGTTCCCCATGTCATCGGCCATCTCCCATCAACCATTGGCGATCGCAAGAAGGAGGCGGAGGAAGAGAGCTGAGTCCGCCTCTCAGTGATCAACCTCGCCCCTCGCCCAACCCGCCGTCGGCCCGTGACTCACTCCGTGAAGGCCGGCGTCCAGTTCCCCGTCAGACGCATCGTCCTCGCCCTACACCGTCGGCCACACCTCCCTCTCCGTTGGACGCATCGGCCTCCACCAACGCCGCCGTCGTCGAGACCCACGCCACCAACATCATCGATCTCCGAGCATCCAAACCCCGTGGAGCTCCCCTCTCTCCATCTGGCCGCCATCGCCGCCGACGCTCTGTTTGCCACATCCTCTCCCGGACAGCCAGGTAGGTATCTGATAAGACTTGAAAAGTGCACGAAGCACCCTTGTAATTTGGCTTTGTTGGGCTCCGAGTAATGCTGTACTTACTACTTTTATCCCATTTCAGGTATAACAGACCCTGTTACGAGTTAGATCAACTTTGGAGCTAAAACAAGAGTGTTCTGGCGATTTTGGCAAGTTGGATCGATTGGACTCAACATGAGCGATCGATCCGACTCAACCAGCGCGGGGATAAAGAGCAAGCACGCGGATCGATCGAACTCGAATGGCGCGATCGATCCAGCATGGGACGTAGCGCAACAATAATGGCACGATCGATCGGACTCGACGAGCGCGATCGATCCAGCTCGGGTGTTACCAGCAATTAAAGGAGTCGGATCGATCCAACTCCAAGAGACCGATCGATCAGACTCGGCCAGAGGCAAAAATCGACGGCTCAGATCTAATCCGTGGGAGGTTGTTTCCTGGGCTCTAAGTAGTCATTGTTTAGGGATTTTACGCGGGGGCTTTTTCCAGACGTTTTTGGAGAGAGTTTTCCTATCTTTTTCTACACTTTTCTTCGGCAATTCTTGGAGGAGATCCATGGCGGGAGGAGATCATCAACTTCCACCGATGGATTAACCCCTGAAGATGAGTAACTAAAACCCTAACCATGGGATTCTTATGATGTAACTAGGGTTTTTAGTATGGATTTCTTAGATCTAGGGTTTGTATACACGATTATTTAGCTTATATGGATTGATTCTATTTTCGTATATCTTTGTGTTGATTTCTTGCTGAATGTATGAATCGTTCTTGCTTGCACTTGATTCTAGAGCTTGTGTATGCTAGGGCTTGGATTGGATTCATCCAAATAAGAGGATCATGCTAGTCCCATGATATCTCGGATGGAATCTTCTTCGTGATTAGGGATTGTATAGTGCTAGTCCCACTATAGTAGTGCTAGTCCTACTACGTTCCATCCCTAATCCTTCGTGCATGTTACCTTTGTAGTTTTGGCTATCGAGATGAGAAGTCATCTCGATCTTACACCTAGATCCATATCTATGTTATTATTTTCGATGAATTCATCTTGATAAGAGGGTTCATTAGCAGTGAACGTAACTAATCATTCGGTCACTGACATTTATATAATTGTTCTTGCCAACAAGGAATCCTAAACATAACTTGTTGAGTGATAAGGAGAACAAGCCATTCACTTATCAATTATTAGGAAGCCACTCATCGTGTTTGCATGTCCTGATCTTAGGAAGACTTGGTAGATCCTTAGTTACTGATTAAGAATCCTATGGTCCTTTCTCTCATATTCATAAATCCTTTAGTATAAGTTTAGTTTAATTTCGACCTGCAATCTTTCCTCAACTCATTAGTAGGAAATTTACTAAGTATTCGATTTCAATCACCTAAATCCCTGTGGACTCGACTCGGACTCTCCACTATCTACTAGTTCTTAGTAGTTAAAGTAGAGCACCGGAAATTATTGTAATTTTGGTCAGACTTGTTAAGCCACGACACTTTTCAAGTCGTATCAAAATTTTGGCGCCGTTGCCGGGGATTTTTACAGTGTTTTGAGCAGTTTACTTAGTATAGTTTCTTGCTTAATTAGTTGCTATCCGTCATTTATTATATAAAAGACCAAAAATAGTTTCAATACTAATATTTTAATATCTTTTTGTGATCAGTAGGTGAAGAACAAAGCAGCATCCTTCCGAGCGGTGAAGGAGCGAACGCCAACAACGCGTCATCGAGATTGCACTGTTTGTATTTCTAAACCTTGGATAATCTTTATGATGTGTGAATGAGTGATGATAACGACCCAGATCTTGCTCTTACATTGAAAGAATTTTTTGCTTCTTGTTCTACATCACGTAAACTGTCAGTTTCTTCTCCTACTCATTTAGTCATGGATAACCCTGAGGACCATCCTGGACCTAATGACAATCTGAACCAACCAGAGGTTCAAGGTCGTAGGGCCATGAAGGATTTTTATGTGCCAACTTCTTTCACTTCTAACTCTTGCATTCAACCTCCGGTAATTGGGGCAGCCCCTTATGAGATTAAATCATAATTTTTACAATCCTTACCAACATTTCATGGATTATCTCATGAAGACCCATACAATCATATCGAGGAGTTCATTCTGATTAGTTCCACAGTAAGAGTCAATAATTTTACCGAAGATGCTTGGCGACTTAAATTATTCCCTTTTACTCTTAAAGGTAAAGCTAAACACTGGCTTACTTTTCTAGAACCTCGATCTATCACCACTTGGCCTCAATTACAAGCTCAATTCCTTAAAAAATTCTTCCCGATTACCAAGACAAGTGACCTTCGTCGTGAAATTTCCTCATTTAGACAAGCCGACGATGAAGTATTTTATGAGGCTTGGGATCGTTATAGAAAACTCCTTAGAAAATGTCCCCATCATCAATTTCCTCAATGGGCTATAGTAGAACATTTGTATAAGGGCCTTAAGGAAAAAAATCAGTTGACTATAGATGCTGCATGTGGGGGAGTTTTCATTACCAACCCTCTTGACGATTCTTGGAGGCTCTTTGAGAGACTTACTGAAAACTCTCAACATCACGCCACCTCCTCTAGGAATAATCGCGGGCCTTCCACCCAATCCAATCCTAGAGGAATTCTTGAAGTAAATGAGTCAACCCGTCTTGCTCAACAAGTTGATGCATTAAGTAGGAAACTCGATCAAGTTTTTACCCAAATGACAAATCAGGTTGATTCTTCTATTCCTCCTATGCTTCCACCCTCCGGGGAGCTCTGCTTCTTGTGTTCTACTCCTGGTCATGATGTTATTGATTGCCATTTAGCATGTCATTACCCGAAATTAGTACAGGAACATATAAATGCGGTTTATGGTCAATCTAAACCAGCTTACGATCCTTATTCCAATACATACAATCCTGGTTTGAGAGACCACCCAAATTTTTCTTGGAGAACACCTAGCCAACAACCAACTTCCTTCAATCCAAGGTGATGTCGCTCAAATGTGTCACGCACAGCGGTCGCAGTGCAGTACAGCATAAGAGAGGTCGAATTCCACAGAGAGACAAATAGAAAACGTCCAAAACACAAATAACAATGAATTGAAGACAAACGAGAACTTAAGAATTAACTAAATTCGATCAGAGGATTTACTTGAAATATAAGATTAACTAAGGATATCAGGATGTTAATAAGGCTAGGCTTCAGGAATCACTTCACTTGGATTTAGGTTCTTCTCTTCTCAATGGTTCATATGATACTCAGTTAAGGGATTCGCATCCCAATCACCTTAACCGGGAGATATGGAATTATAAACCTAACAAAATATATAGATATCTCTTCCTACGATTGATTCTTCCTTATTATAATTCTAACTTCATCCAATCCAAACTTAAGAATATATGATACCGGTTGTCACTACAGGCAACATATAGCAAAAGTTCATCGGGACAAAGTGTGTTACACAGTACAGAGCATGAAAACTTATTATACTCATATACATACTACCAACATATAAAATCAAGTTCTACACATCAAACATGTTAATCACCATCCAGAAGAATACATGTCACACCCCGACCCAGAAAACCCATCCGAGCCGAGGCGTGAGGGGAAAACTACACTATTCATCTCCAAGTGGCGCGATACAAAGGGGAATTATAGAAAAACTTAAACAACTTACAATCTAGAGGCAAACAGAGATTCAATTCAATAACATCAGTTGTACTATTACAAGATCTTCCAATAAAAGAATATTATACATTAATCTCCAAAGTCCTCAAATGATACATGATTTACAAAAATCCATCAAGTGTACAACTGATCAATCCTCCAGCAACCTCAAGCGCCTCTGGATGTACTCGCGCCGCCAAAGCCGATCCGCCTGCTCTACTGAAGAAGAACTGGCGCCGGCACCTGCAAACGCAGCCCGGGTAGGAGTGAGCGATAAGCTCAGGAAGGTTCTACTGTACGGCACACTGAAAGGAGGAAAACAACAACAGTGTTGTCTCCCCGCTCAAGTCTAACGGATGCCACGGGTCCCATAACCCAATTGATGTCCCAATGGCTCCTGCCATGAAACCTCTCTCCTGAACAAGTTACCAGGAGGCCAAGAAACAGTAACATGCAGGATCACCCTTACCCAAGCTGGAATACCAAGCCTTGGGGAAACACGTCGGGAACGCATCAACATCCATCCTTAGCACTTGGCCTTGGGAGACCAACACGACCTCTAAACCTCAAACATTAATCAGAGTCAACTAGCGTGCATCCTCAATAACAAGAGATTCTGATCAACCATCACCCTAATCCTGACTACCCATCCGCGGTCCTAATGGCTAGATCCGAGCTACCCGAGAGCCTCGGATCGGTGATCAACCCATCGCCCGCCTAACCTCAGATGCCTCTAATGCAATCAAGATGCATGAAATGCTCAGGCACAGATAACAAGATATAAGCATGCAACAAGATGTCACTAATCATACAGGGCTAGGCATAGCTTGCAGCTAGCCAAAGAGGTAAGCATAACAAAGGCCTCAAATACAGAATAAACTATGCTAACCAACAAACATCTGAGCAAAGCATTCAACACAGATATACAATAGTCTTCAGTGCACTCTTGCACCTGACAGACTAAGGTTCCACAGTTACCCTGCAAGTAACTGGCCACATTTATACAATAGCCCTCGGCACTCGCCGGCAAGAGGCTAAGGTTTCACAATTTCCTCATTAGCTAGCACTCATGGCTAACTAATGGTTAGACAATCAAAGAAGCATTTAACTACTAACACACATGTATTAAATGCAATCAAAACCATAGATTTGTCTAAAACGGGAACTACTCGAATCGATCCTTAAACTCGATAGAAATCCTTTGAAAACACTACAAAATCCATTTAAAAACTTCCCAATATGTTTAAAGATCAATCACGATTGAAAGCCATCCAAGAAACGCCATAAAACCATGTTCAAGGGCCCACGGACGATGTCACGGTCGATCCTCCGATCGACCGTGAGGCCATGGACGATGTCACGGTCGATCCACCGATCGACCGTGAGGCCAAAACGAGGAAAACCACATGGGCGACGGTCGATCGACCCATCGACCGTCGGGAGCCCAAAACGAGGCAGAGCCTCACGGACGATGCGACGGTCGATCCGACGGTCGACCGTGAGGCAGGATGAAAAAGAGAGAGAACCCACGGTCGATCGGCCCATCGACCGTGGGAGGCTAAAATCCCGATAGAGCCTGACGGTCGATTCGACGGTCGACCGCCAGGCCCAGAAAGTGTAAAACAACACTTGACGGTCGATGCACCGATCGACCGTCGAGCCTCAGGCACAGTTCATCAGAACAGTGTCGAAAATCCATTTCTTTGGATTTCAAGGATCAAATCAAGTTGGAATTCGATGAAACTTTGCAAGCATGCATAAAAGATGATGGGGAATCCAATGATGCAAAGAAATCATATTTTCGACGGTTAAATCATCAATTTAGGTCAAAACGACCGAAAACCGATAAACGGCGAGAATACGGAAAACCAGCCGTTAAAATGCCGAAGTCGCGGGGGTAGGAATACAAGAAACAAGCCACATCACATGTGCTACAAGTTACACAACATTCTAATAAGTATCCCTACAGCGAACAAGCATTAAACCTATCCTAGGAGAACCCGATCCAAGGATCGAGATAGAAACACCTACTTGAAGATATAGGGCAGCTCCTCCACGCATCCGTCAACTCCGATCGCCGGAAAACCGCTCCTCGAAGCCACGCCTCCAATGCCCTAGCACCCAGCCGAAGGAGAGAGAGAGAGAAGAAGAAAGAGAACGGCAGGAGAAAAGAGAAAGAAAGAGAAAGGAGAAAGGATTAAATAGAAAGCTGGAATCCATCACAGCCGTCCGATTCGATCTCTCCCGATCGAGCTCCGATCCTCTGATCGGACGCACGCTAAAGGTTCTAATCAAACACATACATCAATCAAAGGCCATGTGTGCAACGCGGGTGTGAAACTGACCACCAGGGAGCATATTTACCAAAATGCCACTGGGGTCAAAAACAGCGATGCGATCAACCGATCGCATCCCAAGGCCAACCGGGCCAAACCACAAACCCAGACCCTCGATCTAACGCGATCGGACCAGGTTGGAGGTACGGGTCCTCACAGTTTTATCATCAATTATATATTGACATCATCAAAACAATATCTGAGCTAACAATCAAGGATCAACGAGCTAACCACTCGTACCAAAACTCCAGAGTGATAGTAGAAGGCACCCATCTAGCCTTAAACCGCAGAGCTGCAATCCGGACCCACACGGTCAACTGCCGGCACCACGGATAGAGCAGACATGGTGCCACCAGGCCGAGTCCCTTAGGAGCCCACTCCATCCCTGGGCATTCACCCAACAAACAGGGGTCGAATACAGGGAGTTGTTGCCTGGGTCTGCAGCCTGGCCCGCAGCCAACCCCGCCCGCAACCAAGGCCTGCAACACCCAACGACCAACAATCTCCCCCCCAGCAACTACCCTCGGATTCGAACATGTGACCTCGCTCTGATACCACGTGTCGATCAAGGATCAACGAGCTAACCACTTGTACCAAAACTCCGGAGTGATAGTAGAAGGCACCCATCAAGCCTTAAACCGCAGAGCTGCAGTCCGGACCCACACGGTCAACTGCCGGCACCACGGATAGAGCAGACACGGTGCCACCAGGCCGGGTCCATTAGGAGCTGATGAGTCACTAAATATTCATAATTAAACCCCTTAAATTACTTTTGTTAGGCCTAGAGTAGTTGTATTTAATTGTTTGTTAGTTGATTTCAGATTTAATCATGATATGAGAAGAAATACAAGGAATTCAGCTAAAAAGATGAATTTATATGATAAAGACTGTTTCGTCGCCTGTCAGGAGAATATTCCCCAGAAATTCTTTATAAGTCCAAATATTCTGAAAATTTAGTACGTGATAGAAGACTTCAAAAGCTACAATGTTCATGTTGGACACGTTGCGCTATTCCTGATGTATTTATTCCAGTTTTGAAGAAGATCAAGATACATAGCTGCTGGAAAATTGGTCCGTCGACGTGCAGAAGAATATTCGTCAAATATTCCCTATAAGTCTAAATATTATAAAATCTTCGGGCTATGACAGAAGACTTGAAGATCTAAAACTTTCCTGTTGAAGACATTCTTAGAATCCAAGCCAATTAGCGCCAGAATTGAGTTAAAGTCGGAATCCTGAATAGGAGTTGAAATATGAAAAGAGGAAAGTCAAAGTTTAAGTCTAGATAGGACTCTTAAGTCCAAGTTTAGGGTTTCTCTATTTAAAAGGTCTTTTCCAGCCGAATTTCTCATCTTTTTGACAATCTTTGAAGGAGGAAGAAGAAGATGGAGAGGATGTGGATGGTGACAGCTTCCTATTCCAACCCGATGGCTTTCATCCAAAAGATGAGTTGCTAATTCTTGTACTTAGGATTATTCATAAAACCCTAGTGTAGTTTTGGTTTTTCTTTAGTTTGATTCTTGTAAACTTCTCGATGCATGATCTCATAAATACGGTTTTATTGTTAATAGAGTTGAAGGAACAAAGTTCCCTTGACGTACTTTCAGTCCTAAATGATTTCTGTGATTGATTGTAGAGATTTATGAGATGGTTTTCATGAAGTTATTGGTTTGCCTTTGAGATAAGCTATGCTACGCGAAGATAGGTTGTGCCAAGGTCATTAGGAGTAGTATAATTTAACGTAATCGTAGGACCAAAGATAATCTATGCCAAGGAAAGATAGGTTATGTCGTTGGGAACATTAACTTTCTTTTAGGGATTCATGTGAGCTTGTAGCCATATGATCCATAATGCTGAGAGAAGGGAACAAGATGATAACTAGAGAAGACTAATAATGAAACTAGGGCGGATTGAGTAATTCCTAAATAACTAATCCATTGATTCAAATTGATCAACCTTTTATTTCTTTTCTTTATTAGTTTAGATAACTCTATTCTATTTTCGATTCTTTTCCTTAGTTTTAGGGTTTTGAGAATTGATTTCAGTTTCCAATGTTTTCCCTGTGGATCGACTCCAAACTTCACCGCTATTTCTACCTAGTAGTTTAGCGATTGAATAAGGATATAAATTTAATATTTGATTGAGTTTACAACGTTTTAACGACGACGTTTGTAAGCGATCAATTTTTGGCGCAGTTGCCGGGGATTTCGACGGTTAACTAATTGATTTTCTCTTAACTCGTTTTCTTTGCTTAGTTAGATTCTTATCTTTATTATTTCTCCCTTTCTTTATTTTACACTTTTTAGGAATTTCTTACAACTTTTCTGATTTTTACAAGTACTAAATTTAATTTTCTCGGACTTGGACCTGTAGCCCATCGCCAAGAGCGATCGGTTGGACACGGGAGCGACCGATCAGGACTGTGTAGTCAGGTAAGTTTGTTCTTAACTTCGAGTTATTTTATCTAGCTGTTTGAGACACTTCTGCTAGTCGCACAAAAGCACGTATCAGTGACAGTTGTCTCTTTGACCAGCCCACTGTTTGTATTTCTTATCTTTGGTGTGGTCCTTATTTTTTTGATCTTGCATGCATGGCTAATTTTTATATGCCACCGGGTGCCATGTCCAATGATGATTTGTCTTTTGGTTATGGACCCGCTTACAATAATAACACATATGGTTTCTCAAATCCGGCATATAATTCACATTCATATAATTATAATCCGAATTTTAGAAATCATACATACCCCTAGTTGGCAATTTCATGGTTACCAACCTCCTAATGTTCAACCATGGAACATAGAAACACCGTCCCAAAATTTTGAACCTAGTTTTGGACAGCAATATCCTTCACAAGCATCCTCTAACCCGACTATGGACACAATCATGAGTACACTTGCCAACATGAATGCTAGTATGAATAACATGAATGCTAGTATGAATAACATGAATGCTAAGATGGCAAAAATTGAAAGAGATGTTAACTCTAATGATCAATCAATTAAGAAAATAGAGATACAAATAGAACAACTAGCCCACATGGTTGATTCGTATTATGAGAATGAGGATTATGCGAATGATTCTATTCCTCTTGTTAATGATGACAATGCTTGTGATGTTTATCTTTCTAATGATGTTGATGCATGCTATAATGCTCGTGATGTTTTGCCAGTTCATGATGCTATTGATAATGTTTTGTCGGCTGTTGAAAGTACTGTTTTGCCAACTTTGGATGATACAGTTGATGATGTTGATGATGTTGATGAATGCTATCCGGTTGTACATTCTGGGCCTTATATGTATTTCGGTCATTCTTATGAAGCAAGTTTTTTTTATGATAGCAATGATGAGGGTTGTTATGCTAAATCGTCGGTTGTTCATGATGATAATATGTTTATTTACAATGATCATAATGAGGATGAGCATATTAGTGAGACCCCCTGTCAGGAACCTCAAGTTGAACTTCTACATGATGAGTTGAATGATGATGATGTGCATATTAGTGATAAACATAGTGAGGATGAGGGTATTAGCAATATTCCTTCGCTAGAGCCTCAGTTTGGGATTCTACTTTTAATATCATCCCCATTAGTTGAACTTTGTGAAGAGGAGAACCTTGTTATGAGTGAAGACTATGCCAATTCCTATCGTCCTTTCATTAAAAATCGTATCACAATTTCCAATTATATGTGTGCTAAAGACTTTTGTTTATTCTTTGATCAAGCATGTCTGCATACCTTCACCATAATTCGGGCCATGTATTTCTTCACATGGAACCATCGCCCTCCTAAATCTTGTTTTGGGAGCGTCTAGCGAAAGACGTAAAATTTCGCGCTTCCTAGGAGGCAACCCAGTTTTATGATTTAATTTAATTTTTATGATTTTCCCTTGATTTTTAGGATTTTCTCCATATTTTCCTGGAATTTTTCTCCACCTTCTTTCTATTTTTCCTTATTTTTCGCCAGATTTTCTCTCTCCTCCCACATGTTCCTCGATTGCGGCTCATCGTCCCGGCTTCATCGGCTCGTCCTCGAGCCGCCGCCCTCTCTTCGTCGTCCAACCAACTCCGGCCATCCCCATCCCTCCAAACCAGCACCAACACCATCGCCATCCTTCCACCTTTCCGATATCGCCCTCCTCTTCCCTCGGAACCCTCTCCTCCGACGCCAGTGAGCCCCTCCGCTTTCGCCGGCCGTCTCCGATCTCCTCATCCCGTGCCTCCCATCACCCATTAATACCTCCAGAACCTTCCTTCGGCAACCACGAAGCCACCTACACCATCAAAACGCTTCTTTGCTGCCTGGATCACCGGACTTCAACTCCGGCTATCTTCCACTCCACCGGGCAACACCATTCCTCCATTCCACGACCTCACGTAGCCCTGAACCACCACGTAAACCTTCTTTAGGCTATCACGATCCTCCCTCCACGCGTTTGGCTACCGCGGGATCCGCGGTATCCGCAGATCCCGCGGTAGCCGCAGGGAGGTATCCGCGGGCGTGGATACCTCCCGCGGCGTCCCGAAAAAATTTCAGGACACCGAAATTGGAATCCGCCTCAGGGCGGATTCCAATTTACGGAATCCGACCGGGATCCGCGCCGGTGCCAAACGCGCGGATCCCGGTCGTTGGAATCCGCCCGTCCCCAGATCCCGCGGATTCGCGGGATCCGGGGCGCGCCAAACACCCCCTACCTCAATTACAGCCCGGATCATCGGAATCCAACTCCGACGAACCCACCGCACCGGCCATCTCGAATCCGCCGCCTAGAAGCCCCAATTCTTCGATCAGACTACATCGGAGGACTCCTTAGGCCACCACTGTTAGCCCAGATATTGTTTTGATGATGTCAATATTTATTTGATGATAAAACAATGATTTAATATTATTATCCCTTAATTTGGAAAGCATTTAAATCATATTTATTGAGTTTTGTACTGACGGTCGAAGCGACGGACGATGCATGGATCGACCGTGGGATATGGCGGTTGATGGAAGGATCGACCGCGGAAGCTGACAATGGGAATATAGGCGACGGTCGATGTCACGGTCGATGGGACGGTCGACCGTGAGGTGTGACGGTCGATGGACCGATCGACCGTGGCCTATGTGACTTGGCTCGAAGGAGCGACGGTCGATCGGTGCATCGACCCTGGGAAGAGGTTTTCGCAACAGAGCCTGACGGACGATGTCACGGTCGATGGGACGGTCGACCGTGAGGCGTGACGGTCGATAGGCGGATCGACCTTGCGGTGCGACGGTCGATTGGTGGATCGACCGTGGCTCAAGAAAGGCTGACGGACGATGTCACGGACGATGCGACGATCGACCGTGAGCCCAGAAACTAGCCGTTAAAGAGCTGTTGCATGAGAAAGAAATAGCCATTGGGAGGCTATTTGGAGGAGTTGGAGGCTCAACTATATAAGAGAAAGTCCAGCTAACTTGCCAGGGACTTAGAGGGAGCTAAGGGATTATTGTAATAATATTCTACCAAGTTTATTCTCTTTATTAGTGAGCTAAACCTTTGTAAAACTACTTCAAGTGTGAAGTAGATTTTGAGAGAGAGATCCAATAGTGAGATTAGAGAGATTGTAAGGTTGCCAAGCACCCGTAAGCTTGGTGGATAGGTTGCCAAGCACCCGTAAGCTTGGTGGGAAGCTTGTAAGAGGTCTTGCAAGTAGTGGAACCCCAAGGAGGCCCTTGGGAAAAGTGGACGTAGGTATGGTTGGCCGAACCACTATAAAAATCATGGTGCAATCTCTCTAACTCTCCTCTATCCCTCTATTTATATGCTTAATTATCTTCTCTTATCATTTCAAGCATACTACTTGATTAGACTCCTCCTACTCAGTTTTCCTTAATTGATTTTTTTGTTTAAAGCCTAAGATAAGCCCCCCCCTCTTAGAGCTTCAATTGGTATCAGAGCTAGGTCTCTATTTTTGTGGTGTAACAACCCATAGAGGATCCTAAATCAATATGGAAAACATAGAGGGACAATCCACAAATAGGTCACCATACTTCAATGGTTCAAATTATACATATTGGAAGAATAGAATGGAAATATTTGTAAAATCCATGGATTATGAAGCATGGATGACTATTGAGGATGGCCCAACTATTCCTACCAAAATTCATGAAGGAAAGGAAGTGCCTAAGGCTAGAAGTGAGCTCACCCGTACTGATTTGAAAAATCTCCAAGTCAATGCCAAAGCCAAAAATTTCTTATTTTGTGCCCTTAGCCCTGATGAATTTAATAGAATTTCAGCTTGTAAATCGGCTAAGAAAATATGGGAGAAGCTTGAGATAACTCATGAAGGAACTAGCCGAGTAAAGGAGTCTAAGATTAGCATGCTTGTTAATGATTATGTGTTATTCTCTATGAAGGATGATGAAAATATAAATGAAATGTTTACTCGCTTTACCAATATTATAAATGTTCTTGATTCTCTTGGTAAGAGCTATACTAATGATGAGAAAGTGAGAAAGGTTCTTAGGTGTCTACCTAAGTCATGGGATCCCAAGGTGACGACAATCGAAGAGGCTAAAGATTTAACCAAGCTGTCCCTTGATGAGCTAATGGGTTCTCTCATGACATATGAGATGAACATGGAGAGGAGCAATGATGGAGAAAAGAAGAAAAAGAAAACCATTGCTTTCAAGTCAACATACAAGGATTCATCCGACTCAAGCGATCAAGATGATGATGAGGAGATGCAAAAGATCACAAGGAGAATCCAACGAATCATCAAGAATCAAGGAAAGAAAAATTCCAAAGGTGAAAAAAGAAAGCCCTCTTCTTACTTAAATAAAGTTACTTGTTATGAGTGTGGGAAGCCCGGACATTACGTGCCGGATTGTCCAAAGCTCAAATCTTCAAAGAAGAAGAAAAAGGCCAAGGAAGAAAGTGACTCGACCTCTACCTCCGAAGAAGAAGAAGAAAAAGAAACTGCAAATCTTTGTCTAACTGCCTTCGAAATAAAAGAAAACAAAATTGACAAGTGGAGGCACAAGGTATTTAAAGGAGGATAACATTTTGGTTTAAAAGGTAATGGAGGTATGTCTTAACTTTCGATATATGTCTCCTCCATTACATCTTCTTATTCCATTTTTTAAAAGAAATTTCATGTTTAAAAATGCTTTAAGAAAGTCCCTTATGTGAAGATTTGATTACTTTTTACAAATGACTGTTTTTGATTATTTTCATTTGGTATATTGTTTTGAGATAATTTTAAAACTTTCTATTTGTTTCTATTAAGAAATGCCTTTGTTTGATTCTTCTCTCCCCCTGTACCAAATCTTTTTGATAATGTCAAAAAGGGAGAAATATTGTGATATTGTGATATCAGTTTTTGAAAGCTCTTAAAACCTTATATTCGAATATCTGAAATCTTTTAAGGATTTACTGATGATTTAATCAATGTTCAAATATCATGGTTCTATACAAAGAGGTACATATGTCATATTTTGCACTTTCACATCTTTTGACCTATAATCAAGCCTGATATATCCTTTTAGTGACATATGACTTGCATGCCTCAGTGAAATTAACTTTAGAACATATTTTATGAGGTAAATGGATGCACAAATTAAGAGGGAGCTTTCAAGGTTTTATCATCACAATTTAAAGGGTTGCCATCATCAAAAAGAGGGAGATTGTTAGCCCAGATATTGTTTTGATGATGTCAATATATATTTGATGATAAAACAATGATTTAATATTATTATCCCTTAATTTGGAAAGCATTTAAATCATATTTATTGAGTTTTGTACTGACGATCGATGCGACGGACGATGCATGGATCGACCGTGGGATATGGCGGTTGATGGAAGGATCGACCGCGGAAGCTGACAATGGGAATATAGGCGACGGTCGATGTCACGGTCGATGGGACGGTCGACCGTGAGGTGTGACGGTCGATGGACCGATCGACCGTGGCCTATGTGACTTGGCTCGAAGGAGCGACGGTCGATCGGTGCATCGACCCTGGGAAGAGGTTTTCGCAACAGAGCCTGACGGACGATGTCACGGTCGATGGGACGGTCGACCGTGAGGCGTGACGGTCGATAGGCGGATCGACCTTGCGGTGCGACGGTCGATTGGTGGATCGACCGTGGCTCAAGAAAGGCTGACGGACGATGTCACGGACGATGCGACGGTCGACCGTGAGCCCAGAAACTAGCCGTTAAAGAGCCGTTGCAGGAGAAAAAAATAGCCGTTGGGAGGCTATTTGGAGGGGCTGGAGGCTCAGCTATATAAAAGAAAGTCCAGCTAACTTGCCAGGGACTTAGAGGGAGCTAAGGGATTATTGTAATAATATTCTAGCAAGTTTATTCTCTTTATTAGTGAGCTAAACATTTGTAAAACTACTTCAAGTGTGAAGTAGACTTTGAGAGAGAGATCCAATAGTGAGATTGGAGAGATTGTAAGGTTGCCAAGCACCCGTAAGCTTGGTGGATAGGTTGCCAAGCACCCGTAAGCTTGGTGGGAAGCTTGTAAGAGGTCTTGCAAGTAGTGGAACCCCAAGGAGGCCCTTGGGAGAAGTGGACGTAGGCAAGGTTGGCCGAACCACTATAAAAATCATGGTGCAATCTCTCTAACTCTCCTCTATCCCTCTATTTATATGCTTAATTATCTTCTCTTATCATTTCAAGCATACTACTTGATTAGACTCCTCCTACTCAGTTTTCCTTAATTGATTTTATTGTTTAAAGCCTAAGATAAGCCCCCCCTCTTTGAGCTTCAACCACGATTCTTCCTATACCTTCCCGTCCTCCGGCGACGATGTTTTGCCGCTGATCCGTCGCCGGCGAGTTTCAGCCGTCCGATTGTTGTTGGACATGATCCTGGTGCTACAGTGATCCGATATCCGATCGGATGGTATAGATCTTTAATCAGGACCATGTTGAGCATTCCTTGATCTTCTAGACGTCCTAGAGCAACCTCCGATGTTAAATTCTCCTTATTTTCGCCGATTTTATTTCTGATCTCGCCGCGGACGGCCGCCGTGTGTGTGATGATGTTTTATACAGATGCTAACTGATGGTTGCCATGCTTGGATATTTTTGTCTTTTATTTCCTTATCTGTGATGTCTAGAAAATTATTTTTGATGTATTATCTCCTTTACTATTTATCTGTACATGTTATACTTTTATGTGATGAATGTTTGTACAGATTAATATATCATGAAAATACAAAGGGGACTCTGCCGAAATTTTCTATGATTCTAATAACTTTTTGGACTTTTGTTTGTTATATTTGATCTTTTTGGAAAGGTATATATTTCTATGACAGGTTATGGTGGGGAAGGAAATATTTATTCAATGATGGCCATGCTTAAACTTAAATTGGAAGAGAGAGAAATCTATTTTAAGGGCCTTCATTATGGTTATCTCTACCCTTTATTTCTTGATTTATTTTTATGACTTAGTGTAATTGGGGATAATTACATTTAAGTTGGGGGGTAGAATTCTAGGAATTCATGCTTATTATTTTTCTAGTAACCAAATATTATACATCCCTTGAATTATGTCAAAAGAATGAAATTATGATATGATTTGACAAAGCTACATGTTTTAGAAATTTATTTTATGAATTATTCTGAGACTTGTATGTCATATAAGAAATAGTAAATTTTTACTATGCATGATATTATTTCTATACTTTAACACTTTTACCATGATCTAAGGATAGCTTGACATATCCTAATGCACATGTTCACTTCCACATGTTAATGGGTTGATATTAGATTCTAAGCATGATACTGGGATATATTTACAATTTTATGTCATGACACAGAAAATACATGAACACATGCAATTATCTGAGTATGCAGAAAAAAAAAAAGAAAAAGAAAAAAGGATCTTCAACTTAGTAACCGGGCAGTGTGCCTAGCCAGCGTGGTGTTCGCGTAAAACGGTTGAATTTCCTGAAAAAAAATGAGAATTTTCAACTTAGTAACCCCGCAGTGTGCCTAACCACCGTGGTGTTCGCGTAAAACAGTTGAAATTCTTACAAAAAGAAAAAGAGAAAAAAAAAACAGATATTGCTATGTGATAAGTGGAAGATATGTGCTTGGATAGGATTGTGATCTTGAATAGTTGAAGTGTTTAGATATAATTGAGGCTCTAAAGCATGTGGAACCCCATTCACACACAGGAGTGTTAAAGTTATTTTTAATCATGATTAAATATGTTGAAGTGTTGGAAATATGTTATGACATGTTTTGATTTACTATGTTTTTATGCGACTATGAGTTGAAGGGTATATTTATGTATATTAGTTCTATTACATGCATTAGAGTTGGTGAATATTATGATTGATTTCTAATGATATATTCAAGGGAATGTATAGATGTTTGTGGGTATCATCCCTGAAAACCCTCAGAAGACTATAACTCCTCCACTGGGGTAACCCAGGTGTTTAAAGGCTTGTTGCACATGCTAAGTGCATTCGTGAGACCTACGAAAGTGGCTAGTTAGATTTACTGCTTTCTTTTTATCTTTTCTTTGCTCGAGGACTAGCAAAGTGTAAGTTGTTGGGGGGTGTAATGAGTCACTAAATATTCATAATTAAACCCCTTAAATTACCTTTGTTAGGCCTAGAGTAGTTGTATTTAATTGTTTGTTAGTTGATTTCAGATTTAATCATGATATGAGAAGAAATACAAGGAATTCAGCTAAAAAGATGAATTTATATGATAAAGACTGTTTTGTCGCCTGTCAGGAGAATATTCCCCAGAAATTCTTTATAAGTCCAAATATTCTGAAAATTTAGTACGTGATAGAAGACTTCAAAAGCTACAATGTTCATGTTGGACACGTTGCGCTATTCCTGATGTATTTATTCCAGTTTTGAAGAAGATCAAGATACATAGCTGCTGGAAAATTGGTCCGTCGACGTGCAGAAGAATATTCGTCAAATATTCCCTATAAGTCTAAATATTATAAAATCTTCGGGCTATGACAGAAGACTTGAAGATCTAAAACTTTCCTGTTGAAGATATTCTTAGAATCCAAGCCAATTAGCGCCAGAATTGAGTTAAAGTCGGAATCCTGAATAGGAGTTGAAATACGAAAAGAGGAAAGTCCAAGTTTAGGGTTTCTCTATTTAAAAGGTCTTTTCCAGCCGAATTTCTCATCTTTTTGACAATGTTTGGAGGAGGAAGAAGAAGATGGAGAGGATGTGGACGGTGACAGCTTCCTATTCCAACCCGATGGCTTTCATCCAAAAGATGAGTTTCTAATTCTTGTACTTAGGATTATTCATGAAACCCTAGTGTAGTTTTGGTTTTTCTTTAGTTTGATTCTTGTAAACTTCTCGATGCATGATCTCATAAATACGGTTTTATTGTTAATAGAGTTGAAGGAACAGAGTTCCCTTGACGTACTTTCAGTCCTACATGATTTCTGTGATTGATTGTAGAGATTTATGAGATGGTTTTCATGAAGTTATTGGTTTGCACCCAAAGACCAACATACCTGACCCTCACTCAGGGTACTCGCACAGTGCAGCAGTTTGCGACCCGCTTCACCCACCTGGCCAGGTTTGCTGGACCAGTGGTAGCTGACCCCACCACCCGAGCCCAGGAGTTCGAGAGAGGGCTAAGACCAGAGATCAGGAGACTGATCGCCCCGCAGCAGTCGGCAACTTACCAGGCGGTGTTGGGTGCTGCACTGGCAGTAGAGGCCCGATGCCAGGAGAGGCCGACGGCAGAGCAGCCAGTGGAAGGTGGAGGAGGCAGGGATCAGCCTCAGAGGGCCCAGGGCAAAGGAGGCCCGTGGAGGAGACAGAGACACCAGCATCACCAGCGGCCCTACCCGCAGCAGCAGTTTCAGCAGCGACCCTACCCGCAGCAGCAGTTTCAGCAGCAGCAGCAGCATGTGCAACTCCTATTGGGAGGACCCCAGGGCCAGGCTCCTCAAGGAGCTGGACCCGGTTTGTGTTACCAGTGCCATCAGCCAGGGCACCTTCGCAAGGACTGTCCTCTGCGAGTGGTGCAGGGAGGTCGAGGCGGAGGTTGGCAGAGAGGAGCAGTAGCAGGATGGGGCCATGGCAGAGGAAGAGGAGGTCCTAAGGGTGGGGTGTACGCTTTTCCTGACCACCAGTACCCAGACACAGTGCAGCCACCTTACCAGCCCCATCAGTACCAGCAGGCACCCCATCAGCCACTAGCACTAGCACAGATCCCAGCTGAGCCTTCAGTCCTTCGAGGTATTTTTCAGCTTTTTAGTTCCTTTGTGGATGTGTTGATCGATTCGGGAGATTCCCATTCGTTTGTGGCTAGGGAGTGTGTGACATCATTAGGGCTGGAGATCGAACCACTCAGAGTTGCACTATACTTAGACACACCGGTCGGTGGAGGAGCTCAGGTTGAGCAAATTTGCCGAGCATGCGAGTTGGAGGTTGGGGGCCTCCGAATTCTTCTAAACCTTCGTGTGCTAGACATGGTCGGCTTCGACGTGATATTCGGTATGGATTGGCTGACATCATACCGACCCGTCATCGACTGTGGCCGTCGTAGGGTGACTGCCTGGACACTGGACGGTGTTCGCTTTGTCTTGTTGGAGGACCGACAGTCTGTCGATTCTCTTGCTTGTTGCTATTTTCCTAGACGCTAGAGCCAGCTGTCAGCCTTGTTGGCGCGTCTTTCCTTGTTCGCTGGAGAGGGCAGCCGAGAGGTTAGCTTTCCCAGGGTGGTCTGCGAGTTCACCGATGTGTTCCCAGACGAGCTTCCGGAACTTCTTCTATGAGGTCCCGTTCCTCTATTCATGTAGCTTGTTGTTGACCGCAAGGGCAATTTGATAAATTGCATCTTGTTGGTTTGTTTCACACCCGCGTGTGCACACACAGGCCTTGTTTTGGTGTATGTGTTTGAATAGGATGGTTTGGTGGACCCCGGGATCGAAAGATCCGGAATTGGGCTTGAATTGAGCCCAATTTTCCTTCCCAGCGCAGGTTGGATCGATCTGAACTCCACTTCGGATCGATCCGACTCGCACTAGGGAATGGTGGCCGTCAGTGGAGCTCGGATCGATCCGACTCACACTGAGACGTCTGTATAAGAATAGACGCCGTACCTCCTTTTTCTTTTCTTCCCGATCTCGCCGCATCTGAGCTCGTTTCCGGTGATTTCTCGGAAGGAGATAGGAAGATCCAAGGCGTTGCTTCGTGGATTGAAGCAGCTCTTGTGAGGTAGGGTTCCTATCTACGACATTGTCGGGTTTTTCTCGTGTTCTTCGTTGTTTTCACCGAATTTAGATGTGTTTTGTGTAGATCTCCATGCATAGGCGATGTTTTTCGGTTTTGAAGCCATGAGTAGCTTCGTGAGCATCGGCTCTACCAACTCACCAAGTTTGGTGAAGTTTGGCTTAGTTTTTCGACCGTGATCGCCGTTGGAAGCTGGCCGGACGGCCGGGTACGATCGATCCAAAGGTGTTGGATCGATCCGAGTTGCACTCAAGACGGCCAGTTCGTTAGTGGGAGTCGGATCGATCCAAGGTGCTAGTTGGATCGATCCAACTTGTCCCAGGAACAGTGCCTAAGGGTGGCAGCGGATGGCTTTCCCTGGTTTTCCTAGCCGGATCGATCCAAGGGTGAGTTGGATCGATCCCAAGGCTAGTCGGATAGATCCAAGGGCATACTGGATCGATTGATCGTGGATGTTTTCTTGGTTTTTCCCTAGCCGGATCGATCCATGGGGAGTTGGATCGATCTAGGCGCTAGTTGGATCGATCCAAGTTCATTGGATCGATCCAAGGCCAGTTCGGATCGATCCAAAGGTGTTGGATCGATCCAACTTGTGCCAGAACGCCTGTTTGAGGCTGTTTTGCCCGTGGGGCTTCGTATACACGTGATTTTAGCGGTTTTGCCCGCAGGACTTGCTATGATGGTTTTGTTTACCGCTTTACTGGCATGTTTAGTGGTATTATTACAAACTGTTGTTTGTTTACAGCTTTGTGGTTGAATAGGGAGAGTGGTGACTCCCGGGATTGTGTAGCATAAATGTGATACCATGTATGCCCTTTGCACATATGCCTCTTTTACCGCTTTGTGGTGAACCGAGGGAGTCATGACCCTCGGGAGTGTTTAGTATAAATGGGCCGAAGGTGTGCCCTTGTTGTGATGCTTGTTGATATTGTTATATTATTTGTCCGCTTTACTGTTTTATATTTGCCTGTTGATATTGCTATGTTTGCCTGCTTCCTTGTGTATTAGAGGCATGATAGGCTAGGCGTGGGTTGGGGTTTGTCCCTAGTACTCCAGTATCAAATGCTAAGTGGTGGTTGTCGTTACCCCGACATGCGTGGTCCTGCTTGGTATCCAACCTGGGAAAGGGTTTCTCGTGTGCTGAGGTTCTCCCTGTTTGTTGCGGGAGAGGGTTACGTGGATAGAAACCCTGGGGGTATCGATGGGGTTTGTGGCTCCCTGGTTAGTCTTAGCTTTGATTTGGAGTTTAGGGATTGTACTGGCTCTGTGCTTTGAGTGTTGACAGATGGTTGTCGTAACCACAGTTGTTCCGCCGGGCATGGAGATCCCGCTTGGAGAGGGGTGTCCTACTGGTAGCGTCATTGCCCACCATGTGTCAGGGATTATCGGAGGAGGTCCACCCTTGAACAGTAGCCGTCGGAGGGACGTACTGAGGACAGGCACCCTTCGGGTTATTGACGGGATTTATGGGGTCCTTGGCAGGCCTCAGTACTTGGCACAGAGTAGTACGGTTGGTGTCGTCCTTTCTTGTGTGTGTCGTAGAGTAGAACCCTACTGAGCTTTGGCTCATTCCTACCTAGACCGTGTTGTTTGCAGGTGCAGGTACCAGCACTTCTCCTGTGGGCCCCCGGTGTTCGTCCTGCGGCAGCGCGTCGCCAGCCGACCATGTTTGAGGGCCAGGAGGGCTTTTGTTGTGCTTTACGGAGACCTCAGACGATGTATTACTTCTTTTTGATAATTGTAAATGTTGTAAATTTGTATAACTCTGATGTATATAATGTTTTGATCTAGTAGATGTTAACTTTAAGCCTTTTGTTTATTGTATCTGTCTCCGCCTGTTGGTTGTCAGTAGATGTAGGTTTCCCTCTCATGTCCCGGTCCGGATGGGTTTTCTGGGCCGGGGCGCGACATCCTCCCTCTAGAGCTGTTGACTTTGAGATAGATCTGGTTCCGGGTACGGGACCGATTTCCTTACCAGCTTTCAGGATGGCACCAGCTGAGCATAAGGAGTTGAGGACATAGTTGAACGAACTGATTGATCGAGGTTTCATTCGCCCTAGTACTTCATCGTGGGGAGCGCCAGTATTGTTTGCAAAGAAGGACGGTACTTTATAGCTTTGGTAGATTATAGGAAGCTGAACATGGTCACTATAAAGAACAAGTATCCCATGTCCAGGATCGACGACTTGTTCGATCAGCTTCGAGACTCGTCGGTCTTTTCGAAGATCGACCTCCGCACTGGCTACCACCAATTGAGGATCAGGGATTGTGATATTCCGAAGACAGCATTTCGCACAAGGTAAGGGCTCTATGAATTCGTGGTGATGCCTTTCAGATTGACGAACGCACAGGTAGCTTTCATGGACTTGATGCAGAGGATATTCAGACCCTACCTGGACCAGTTTGTGGTGGTATTTGTCGATGACATCTTGATCTATTCACGCACTGAGGAGGAGCATGAGGAGCACCTGAGGATAGTGCTACAGTTGCTGAGAGAGAACAGGCTATATGCTAAGGCCTCCAAGTGTGAGTTCTGGCTCCCAGAAGTGAAATTTCTGGGACATGTAGTGTCAGCTACAGGGATTTCAGTTGATCCAGCCAAGGTAGAGGCAGTTATGCAGTGGCAGAGACCGAAGACTGTGTTCGAGGTCCGTAGTTTTCTCGGCTTGGCAGGATACTACAGCAGGTTCGTCAGGGATTTCTCTAGGGTAGCAGCGCCACTGACTAGATTGACCCAGAAGGTCGTTCCTTTTGTTTGGGACGATGCTTGCGAGCAGGCCTTCATAGAGTTGAGGACTAGATTGACCAGTGCCCCTATCTTGATAGTCCCATAACGCAACGTCGGCTATAATGTGTACTGTGACGCCAGCGGAGAGGGTCTTGGGTGTGTATTGATGCAGGTGGCCACGTTGTAGCTTATGTTTCTAGGCAGCTGAAGAAACATGAGAAAAATTACCCCGTCCACGATCTGAAGTTAGCAGCAGTAGTTTTTGCGTTGAAGACGTGGCGACACTATCTTTATGGCGAGCGGTTCCAGGTGTACTCAGATCATAAGAGCTTGAAGCATGTATTTACCCAGCGTGACCTCAATCTCAGACAGCGCCAATGGATGGAGTTGCTGGAGGACTACGACTTCGAGTTGCATTACCATCCTGGTAAGGCAAATGTCGTTGCAGACGCACTGAGCAGGCAGGCCAGGGAGCAAAGGGCAGAGTTAGCAGCGGTTTCAGCTCGGCAGTGGCAGATGATAGAAACAGTTAGCCAGTTTGGGTTAGAGTTCAAGGATGGAGTGTCAGGCGGCTTTCTCTATGTTGTATGCAGCATTCCAGCACTTCTAGCGAGGGTGATAGAGGCACAGGGTAGAGACCCAGAGCTCATGGAGATCTGTGCTACAGTCGGGACTGAGCACGCGATTGAGGGTTGGCCGGTGATGACAGATGGTGGTTTGTGCTTTAGAGGCGGCATTGCAGTTCCAGCAGACCCAGATTTGAGAGAGGACATCTTGCGTGAGTTTCACCATTCCAGCTTTGCAGTTCATCCCGGGAGCACCACGATGAATCATGATCTTCGCCGACAGTTTTGGTGGTCCAGGATGAAGCGAGCGGTGGCAAAGTTCGTTTCCAGATGCCTCACCTGTCAGAAGGTGAAAGCGGAGCATAGACAAACCCCCGGATTACTACAGCCACCTCCGAAACCAGAATGGAAATGGGAGCACATAGCGATGGATTTTGTTACAGGGCTGCCGAGGACACCTAGAGGGCATGATGCCATTTGGGTCATTGTTGATCGGTTGACCAAATCAGCACACTTCCTACCCATGAGGACCACGGATCATGTTTCTAGGTTGAGCCAGATATACGTTGATGAGATTGTCAGATTGCACGGCATTCCAGTGTCCATAGTGTCAAACCGAGACCCTAGGTTCATTGGTAGATTTTGGGAAGGTTTCCAGTAGTCCATGGGTAC
This sequence comes from Narthecium ossifragum, assembly GCA_963920575.1. Taxonomy (NCBI): domain Eukaryota; kingdom Viridiplantae; phylum Streptophyta; class Magnoliopsida; order Dioscoreales; family Nartheciaceae; genus Narthecium; species Narthecium ossifragum. Next base: position 14,855,283 of record OY986965.1, read on the forward strand.
CTTGTTGACTTTCAGCACGGCGTTCCACCCTCAGACGGACGGACAATCAGAGCGGACGATTCAGATCCTGGAGGACATGCTCAGGGCTTGTGTGCTTGACACTGGAGGTAGTTGGGAGCAACATGTGTGGTTGGAGGAGTTTGCCTACAACAACAGTTACCAGTCCAGTTTGGGTTTTGCACCGTTCGAGGCTCTGTACGGTAGGCCGTGTCGCTCACCAGTGTGCTGGACAGAGGTGGGAGAGGCATCACTCACCGGTCCAGACATCATCAGGCAATCTTCAGAGAGTTTGGCACAGATCAGGCAGAGGCTCCTAACAGCTCAGAGCAGGCAGAAGAGTTATGCAGATAAGAGAAGGTGACCGTTGGAGTTTGCAGTGGGGGATAGAGTCTTCCTGAAGGTTTCTCCGGGTAGATGATCGATTAGATTTGGCAACAGAGGCAAGTTGACACCGAGGTTCACGGGTCCCTTCGAGATCGTGAGGCGCGTCGGAGAGGTCGCCTACCAGCTATCCTTACCCCCACACATGTCCGTTGTTCATCCTACCTTTCACTTGTCGATGTTGAAGAAGTATGTTTCAGATCCATCACATGAGATCAGAATCGACGACATTGAGGTGGAGGAGGATGCCACATACATAGAGGAGTCGGTGCAGATGATCGCTTACAAATGCGTCGTTAAAACGTTGCAAACTCAATCAAGAATAAAATTTATAAACCCTCATTCAAATACTAAACTATGGGGTAGGATAGTGATGAAATACGGGATCGAACCACAGGGAAACTTTGTTTACGAAGGAGAAATCAGAATTAAATCTCAGAACTCTAAACCTAAGCGAAAAGGATTGATTTGGATTTTTGAAACTGATTAATTAAAACTAATAAGAAAGCGATGTAAAAAGATTGAAATATATTAATGAGAGAAAACCTAGGGATTACTCAATCCACTTTAGTTTCACTTCCTTGTAGTCTCTAGTTATCCTATTGGTTTCTTATCTCAACATTATGGATTCACAGCTTCTTAAGCTTACATGAATCCCTAAAATAATGTGATTGCTTCCCTAAGGCATAACCTATCTAAACTTAGCATAGATTGTCTTCGAACTTAATCTGAGTACAACCTATCTTCATCTAGCATAGATTATCTCAAAGGCATACACAAAAGCAACATGAAAACCATCAAGCACAGCATCAAGTAGGTCTGAATGTACGTCAAGGAACTCTGTTCCCTCAACTCTTTATAAAATAAAACCATATTCATATGATCATGTCTTTGAAAAGATAACAAGAATCAAACTAGAAAATACAAAGAAGATCTACTAAAGCTTCATGAGATCCCTAAGTATAGAATTAGCTACTCATCTTTGTGATGGAAGCCTTAGATTCGATGAAGAACGATTAGGATCCACCTTGTAGCTCCATCTTCTCTATAGAATCCTCCAAACCCTAGTTCTCTCTTTTCTCTCTATGGGGACCTCTAATTTTCGGCCAGCAAACACCTTCTTATAGGTGTATTCCCAGAATTAGGGTTTTGGGTTGAGTTGGACCTCAAGTGCAACTCAGATTTCCTAGTTTAAGTCTGACAGCCTCTTCCGGTCGCGACTGGATTCAACCCGTCCGGAATTTTGACACGTGATCAACATTAACGATGTATATTAGGAAGTCTTATGTCCTTTCCCGAAGATTTGACATTATTTGGACTTATCTAAAATATTTAGCGAATATTCTCCTGAGCGTCGACAGACCAGTCTTCCCGCATGTGTTTATCTTCATATTCTTGAAAACTGCTATTAATGTGTCCAGAATCTCTCAAAGTGTCCAACATGAAAGTTGTTCATCTTGACGTCTTCTATATGTCCTCCAAATTTCAGGAATTTAGGATTTATCTGGAGAATTTGGTGAATTCTTTTCAAACTCACAGCGGAGCAGTGTAATTTCCACATATTAGTCCTTTTCTGTATTTTCCAACTTGAATCTTCATTCAACCTGAAATCAATTAACAAACTATCAAATACAAACACTCTCAGGCTAACAAATGTAAATTAAGGGGTTTAAGTATGAATATTTAGTGACTTATCAGCAGATCATGGACAGGGGGGACCAGGTACTCAGAGGCAGATCGATACAATTAGTGATGGCCCGTTGGAGACATGGCAATACCGAAGAGCTGACTTGGGAGCGAGAGGACCGTATGCGCCAAGAGTTCTCAAGATTGTTCCTTCCGGCATGTAGACTTTTTTTGGGCGTTGGTACCCCTAGCTGTAACCTTGTTCTTAATTATACAGGTAGGATTAGAGTGCTTGTTTCTTTTCTTCGGCCCTATCCTTATCGAATTTCGCGGACGAAATTCCTTTAAGGGTGACAGGTTGTGAGGACCCATTCCTCTGACCCGACTCGACCGCGTCGGTCGAGGGCAGATCCCTTCTTGGCTTGTTTCCGCGTCGAGCGTGATCGGCTGATCGCATTGCCTCTTTGCAACCCCAGGGGCAATTTGGGTAAATTGCACCCTGTGGGTTGGGTTCACACGCGTGTAACGCACACACGACCTAATAATGATGTATGTGCTTGAGTAGACCCATATGAGTGCTCTGGATCCGAAGATCAGGGCTTGATCAAGAAGATCTAGATCTGAACGGCCGTGATCAACTTGATGATGATCGAATGGTCGTGGACTTAAGCAACCTAATTATATAAAACCTAGCCCTACTGTTCACTCTGGTTTCCACGAGACCTTCGTCTGGGTCACTGTGCAACGGTTGAGGACAGGGAGTGTCGCGCCCCGACCCGCGGACGCCAAACCGGGCCGGGACACAAGGGGGAAAGAACCTACAACCACTAGCCTCAACTAGCGAAAACAGTTGACAACAAGTACAAGGCGGAAGCAAACTTAACAACATCTATTAACATCTATTACAAAACAGATATAATAGAGTTTAACAGGAGTTCTAATACAACAAGTTTATACAAGGAATCAACACAGTCCCCAAAAAGCTACAACACCCACCGGGGTCTCCGCAAGGGCACAAACAAAACCATCCTGACCCTCAGACATGGTCAGGAGCCGGCGCGCTACCACGAGACAACCGACGGGGAAGCACCGGAGAGGAGCTAGGACCCGCACCTGCAAACAACACAGTCCAGGTAGGAATGAGCAACAGCTCAGCAGGGTCCTACTCTACCACCCTCGCTAAGAAGGCAAACCCAAACGAACCAACTCTGTATTCAAGTACTGAGGCTTGCTAAGGATCTCATAAATCCCGTCAATAACCCGAAGGGCTCCTGTCCCAAGTACGCCCCTCCGACAATCATTGCTCAGGGGTGGGCGACTCCGACAATCCCTGACACAGGGTGGACATGGCGCTACTAGTAGGACACCCTTCTCCAAGCAGGGTCTCCACACTTGGCGGAACGACCGTGGTTAAGACTACCATCTCTCAGTACTCCAAGGAGCAGTGCCAACGCGACCCCCCCTAACTCCCGACCAAAGACTAAGTCTAACCAGGGAGTCCATCGATCCCATCGATGTTTCTTTCCCCCCCCCCTCCCAGGGTTCCTTTCCAACGTATGTCCCTCCGATAGCCACTGCTCGAGGACTGGGCTATCTCCGACGGTCCCTGACACAGGGTGGGCCAGACGATACCTGTAGGACACCCTTACCCTTGCTGGACACCAACAAGGGGACACGAGTCGGGGTAACGGCATCCACCACTTAGCCTTTGATCACCGAAGTCCACGGGTCAACCCTACCCAGTCTAACCTAGCATGTCTAATGCACAGGAAGCAGGGCAGGATAAATATAAAGCAGTAACAGGCAACACAATCAAAGGCATACCTTCGGCCCATTTATTCTAAGCACTCTCGAGGATCATGACTTCCTTCGGTTCACCACAAAGCGGGAAGGGGCATAACGTCAGCCCATTTATTCTATATATCCCGAGAGGCATCACCCTCTCGGTTCAACCACAAAGCGATAAGCATTCAAGCCTGATGAGTAACAAAGTAAGTCCCAAGGGCAGAACCGTCAAAACCACTTACATGCGAAGCCCCGCGGGCAAAACCGCATTTAAGACAAGTAAAAGTCTTCCCTGCGTCGAAGGAGATCGATCTCATGTAGAAATGAGATCGATCTGCCTCGAGGCGATAGGTACCAGTCCTGGTCAACCCCGCGAGATCGATCTCCACCCATATGGAGATCGATCTCGTAGGTGACGTAAGAGACACCCCAGCCGACCGCCAAGAGATCGATCTCCCTCCCAAGGAGATCGCTCTCACTCGGGCGGGGGGGGGGGGCCAGCCCCAACGAGATCGATCTCATCATATGAGATCGATCCGGATGGCTACACCGGTGGCCGGACGGCGAGAAATACCGCCGGAATTCGCAACCAAACCTCACCAAACTAGGTGGGCTGGTAGATCCAAGCACCACGAAGCTACTCATGGCTTCAAAACTGGAAAACATCAACTAAGCATGAAGATAATCTCAAATCAAAACCGGATTCAAAACCCTTAAAACAAGCCAGAGTCTTTGAGTAAGAACCCTACCTCCACAGAGCTTCTTCGATCCACGAAGCCTAGCCTAGGATCTTCCTCACGCCGTCACAGTTCCAACGAGCCTTCAAGCTCCGAGAACGGTGGCCGGAGGAGGGAGAACGGAGGAGGGAAGGGGGCTGCCGGAACAGGGGAAGAAAACAGAGCCCGGGAGGAAGAAGAGGGAAGAAGAGAAAGAAAGGAAGGAGGAGGGGAAGGGGATAAGGCCGGGGAAAGCCGGCGAAGGCGGGGGAAAGGCGAAGGAGGGGAGCAAAAGTCTCCCCTTCCCTGACAGGGGAAGCGACGGCCATCGTCGTGGCCGTCCTTCGAACGCCACCGCCAACGACTTCCAGGCACAGAGAGATCGATCTGCATGCCATGCCATATCGATCTGGATAGCAAGGCCAGATCGATCTCACCACCAAATGAGATCGATCTCCCTTACCCAGAACGGCAACCCTAGGCTGAAACTCAAGCCCAAGCCCAGAACTTCCGATCCCAGGTCCACCTAAACCTTCTAAACAAACCCAAGCATCAAACAAGGTCTGTGTGTGCACACCCAGTGTGAAACGACCGCCAAGGCGCAATTTCCCAAATTGCCCTTGGGTCAATAACCAGCCAAAGGAAAAGGAGGGGCAGGTCCTCACATCCTAAAACCCTTAAAAGAAATCTCGTCCTCGAGATTCGATCAAGGTAGGGCTCGGAAACGAAAACAACGCCTAGCAGGATGCTACAAAGTGGTAAAAGTTACCTCTGGAGGCGGGTGGTGCTACGGTCAGTGGAAGCGGGTGCTGAGACAGGTAGTCCTGATAGGACGGCTGCACCTCGTCTGCGTAAGGGCGGTCGGGTAGGGCGAACACTTGTCCCGCACCCTCCGCTCTGGCTCTGCCTCCGCTGCGGCCTTGCCCGGCTCCACCTCTCTACCCACGCCCAGCCTAGGCCTCTCCGCCTCGACCTCCCGACGGTGCCGCACCCTACGAGCTCAGCCGCGGACAATCCCTGCGGAAATTCCCCGGCTGCTGGCAGTGGAAGCACAGCGCTGGCCCACGCTCAGACTGCTGTCCTCGGCCTCCCTCCCAGGGAGTCTGCTGTGTGGGTCCCGCAGTCAGAAGGAGCTGGTCACCCTGGTGGGGCTGCTGTTGCTGATACGGCTACTGGCGGTACGACTGACGCTGCTGCTGCGGGTGCGCGAGCCTCCGGTGCTGGTCTCTACGGCCAAGAGACCTCTGGGACTGCTCACCTAGTCCCCCACCTGTCGCTGGTACTGGCTGGCTAGTCCTCGGCCTCCCCTGGCAACGAGGCTCCACCGCCAATGCAGCACCCATAACCGCGGAGTAGGTGGTCGCCTGGAGAGCGGCGATCAACCTCCTGAGCTCCTCCCGGAGCCCCCTCTCAAAGTGCAGGGCTCGGGCGGTGGGGTCGGCTGCCATTGGTCCAGCGTACCGGACTAGGTGTGTGAAGGTGGTGGCATACTGCTGCACCATAAGAGAACCCTGAGTGAGACTGAGGTACTCCTCAGCCAACGCCACCCGCGTACTGTAGGGGAAGAACGCGTCGAGGAAGGCTGCACGAAAGCCCTCCCAGGACAACTCCTCTCCTCCTGCTCTGGTGACCTGAATGGTGCGCCACCAGTCCCGGGCATCTCCCTCAAGCTGGAGTGCCGCGAGTCTAACCCGGAGGGGGTCGCTCTCGTCAAACAGGAGGTCAAGCAAACTAGTGACCCCATCGAGCCACTCCTCAGCCGCTGACGGATCCCCGCTTCCGCCGTTGAACCTCGGCGGGTCCAACCGGCGGAACTCGAGGACCTCAGACGCTAAGGAGCGCCTGGCGACGGGTGGGGGAACCTCCCTACGGCGGAGGGGAACCTCCACCTCGCCACCCACCGCAGAGTCTGTCTCTGTCGCTGGTACGTAGGGCTGGTGCTGACGCTCCTCAGCCTCGGAAGCCTGCCGGGCATTGCTCCCCTCAGGAGGATCGCCACGGCCCAACCCGCGAGGACTGCCAGACTGCCCTGCCATCTCCACCATCAACAGAAACACGAGTTCCACTCGTCAAAGACGAAAACAAACTGCACTCAGCAAAGAGATACAAACACATCAAGCGGAAAGAAAGCAAGCAAACAGGGATGTTCTAACCCTAGAACTACCCCAACCCATGCACGTCTCAACAGAGACCCGATCCAGTTCCCAGGGATCTACAACCTATACTCTGATACCAAGCTGTCGCGCCCCGACCCGCGGAAGCCAAATCGGGCCGGGACACGAGGGGGAAAGAACCTACAACCACTAGCCTCAACTGGCGGAAACAGTTGACAACAAGCACAAGGCGGAAGCAAACTTAACAACATCTATTAACATCTATTACAAAACAGATTTAATAGAGTTTAACAGGAGTTCTAATACAACAAGTTTATACAAGGGATCAACACAATCCCCAAAAAGCTACAACACCCACCGGGGTCTCCGCAAGGGCACAAACAAAACCATCCTGACACTCAGACATGGTCAGGAGCCGACGTGCTACCATGAGACAACCGACGGGGAAGCACCAGAGAGGAGCTAGGACCCGCACCTGCAAACAACACAGTCCAGGTAGGAATGAGCAACAGCTCAGCAGGGTCCTACTCTACCACCCTCGCTAAGAAGGCAAACCCAAACGAACCAACTCTGTAGCCAAGTACTAAGGCTTGCCAAGGATCCCATAAATCCCGTCAATAACCCGAAGGGCTCCTGTCCCAAGTACACCCCTCCGACAACCACTGCTCAGGGGTGGGCGACTCCGACAATCCCTGACACAGGGTGGACATGGCGCTACTAGTAGGACACCCTTCTCCAAGCGGGGTCTCCACACTTGGCGGAACGACCGTGGTTAAGACTACCATCTCTCAATACTCCAAGCAGCAGAGCCAACGCGACCCCCCCTAACTCCCGACCAAAGACTAAGTCTAACCAGGGAGTCCATCGATCCCATCGATGTTTCTTTCCCCCCCCCCTCCCAGGGTTCCTGTCCAACGTATGTCCCTCCGATAGCCACTGCTCGAGGACTGGGCTACCTCCGACGGTCCTTGACACAGGATGGGCCAGACGATACCTGTAGGACACCCTTACCCTTGCTGGACACCAACAAGGGGACACGAGTCGAGGTAACGGCATCCACCACTTAGCTTTTGATCACCGAAGTCCACAGGTCAACCCTACCCAGTCTAACCTAGCATGTCTAATGCACAGGAAGCAGGGCAGGATAAATATAAAGCAGTAACAGGCAACACAATCAAAGGCACACCTTCGGCCCATTTATTCTAAGCATTCTCGAGGATCATGACTTCCTTCGGTTCACCACAAAGCGGGAAGTCCACGGGTCAACCCTACCCAGTCTAACCTAGCATGTCTAATGCACAGGAAGCAGGGCAGGATAAATATAAAGCAGTAACAGGCAACACAATCAAAGGCACACCTTCGGCCCATTTATTCTAAGCACTCTCGAGGATCATGACTTCCTTCGGTTCACCACAAAGCGGGAAGGGGCATAACGTCAGCCCATTTATTCTATATATCCCGAGAGGCATCACCCTCTCAGGGAGATCGCTCTCACTCGGGCGGGGCGGGCCAGCCCCAACGAGATCGATCTCATCCCATGAGATCGATCCGGATGGGTGCACCGGCGACCGGACGGCGAGAAATACCGCCGGAATTCGCAACCAAACCTCACCAAACTAGGTGGGCTAGTAGATCCAAGCACCACGAAGCTACTCATGGCTTCAAAACCGGAAAACATCAACTAAGCATGAAGATAATCTCAAATCAAAACCGAATTCAAAACCCTTAAAACAAGCCAAAGTCTTTGAGTAAGAACCCTACCTCCACAGAGCTGCTTCGATTCACGAAGCCTAGCCTAGGATCTTCCTCACGCCGTCACGGTTCCAACGAGCCTTCAAGCTCCGAGAACGGTGGCCGGAGGAGGGAGAACGGAGGAGGGAAGGGGGCTGCCGGAACAGGGGAAGAAAACAGAGCCCGGGAGGAAGAAGAGGGAAGAAGAGAAAGAAAGGAAGGAGGAGGGGAAGGGGATAAGGCCGGGGAAAGCCGGCGAAGGCGGGGGAAAGGCGAAGGAGGGGAGCAAAAGTCTCCCCTCCCCTGACAGGGGAAGCGACGGCCATCGCCGTGGCCGTCCTTCGAACGCCACCGCCAACGACTTCCAGGCACAGAGAGATCGATCTGCATGCCATGCCATATCGATCTGGATAGCAAGGCCAGATCGATCTCACCACCAAATGAGATCGATCTCCCTTGCCCAGAACGGCAACCCTGGGCTGAAACTCAAGCCCAAGCCCAGAACTTCCGACCCCAGGTCCACCTAACCCTTCTAAACAAACCCAAGCATCAAACAAGGTCTGTGTGTGCACACCCAGTGTGAAACGACCGCCAAGGCGCAATTTCCCAAATTGCCCTTGGGTCAACAACCAGCCAAAGGAAAAAGAGGGGCAGGTCCTCACAAGGAGAGACCGCGACGGTCGGGGAAGAGACGGTGGTGTCTCGACCGGAGAGAGGAGATCTTGGCTACGACGGAGAGCTTGGAGGTGGCGTCGACGAAGATCTTGGAGGCGGCGACGACTGCCGCGGCCGGAGAAGAAGAGGAAGTACGCGACCTCGACGCTCAGAGGTAGGGATTCCTACCCTAACCATTGGTTAGGCATCTAGGGCCTGGATTGATACATGCTTGCTTTCGATTTTGTTGCTCTGCTATGATTTCCATGGCTGCTTGCTTTGGGGTTCCTACTTGTGCTCTGTTTTCTTTGATTTCATTGCTTGTTTGTGGGTTCCTCGTGGCTTCGATGGTCGATGAAGGTTGATGTCCTTCTCTGTTCCTTGCTCTTGATCAGCCAGACGTTTGGAATCCTCTCCCAACCCCTTCCCCGATTTCCATAGAGTTTTCATTGGTTGGTTCGGAGATTTACTTCCCTTTCCCCCTCGGTGGATCCTTTGCTCTCTTCAGCTCCGGCATGTACTCCGGCTGGGTATTGATGATAATGCATAATGTTATATTTTTATCCCTTAATACATAGTCTCCTGTTTTTATTTGGTACCTAAATACACTCATTATTCTTATATTTTGATTTAGGATGCAATTGAAGTCCTTAAGTCCAAAAAGAAGCTGAAAAGAGTATATGGATCAACTTTAAACAATAAACTGTACCTGCTGATGAAGAACCAGATAATGTGTCATATATAGTTGGAAAGCTCTTGAAGTCTAGTTTCTGGAGAATTTTACGGTTCGGGATTTGGAGCTTCCTAGAGAAAGTTACAGTGCTTTTACTATAACCAGCGCAGGGCAGAACAGCAGAAGCAATATGCAAAGAATAAGAAATCGATCCGCTTTCCAAAAGAGATCGATCCCTTATCCACCCAGAGATGAAAAAGACCCACGGTCGATCCCCGCATCGACCGTCAGCCTCTGTCAAAAATATACGGTCGCAGGGTCGATGCAAGGATCGACCGTGAGGAGAAATCTGAATCCGGAATAAAGGGATCGATCCCCTTTCAAAAGGGATCGATCCGAGTCGGGGCGCAGCCACAATCTGGGAAGAAAAGATCGATCTTCTTTCCATAAAGATCGATCTTTCTTAACCGACTTTGCAGAATTAACGGTTTAGATTTAATCCGAGGATGGGAAACTTATGGGCTATAAATAGGGTTCTTTTTAGGGATAAAGGGGGGCGAATTATAGAGGATTTTGGCTGCTCCTTTCTATTTCTTTGATATTTCTAGGGTTCTTCTTTCTTCTTTAAAGGATTGGATTGTTCTTGATGGCCTTGCGTGGCTAAACCTTAATTCTTGGTCGATGAGACTGAAACCTCAGAATCAATGAAACTGTGAGATCTAATCTATTTTTATTGTTCAGTTTATACTTGAGTATTGAATGTTCTTCTGAGATTAAATATTTGTGATTGTCTTGTTTAATTGCTAGGAGGCCTACTAGTATATTATTCATTGCGATCTACTGCTAGGTTGGATATCAAATCCGTAATTGTTTAATCCCTCTAATCTGTGAAGCAACTAGGATCTATTGATTTACTGCGTTTCAGAGATTAATAGATCTTAGGAAGAATATTCGACTAGATTAAATGCAACCGCTTGTGCTTGTGTTGTTTAGCTTCATCGATTTCCCTATTCTTAAGGCTGCTACTAGATTAAATCTACAGCGCTTGTCTTAGGTTGTCTAGTAGTTAGGGTTGATTAGATCGCTTGTTTCTAATTAACTATGATCGAGGAGAGATTCGAATTTCATTCGAACGATGAATATTCATGGCATGAATTGATTGATACTTGCATCAATGATCAGTTGTTGGATTCCGATGGTGGATGTTGACTCAGACCAAGGTTTGTTCTCTTGATTTAATTCAATTCTTCGCTTTAGATTGTTTCTTATTTGTTTCCATTATATTCAAAACCCCTCATCTTTGTTCACTAAGCACAAAGCTAGGCTAAACACTCTTCGTGGGATCGACTCGTACTCGCACTACTACATTTATCTTAAAGAGTATTGGTTTTATTTTTGAGTGCCTGCGACAGCACATCAAATTTTGGCGCCGTTGCCGGGGAGTGATTCTAGTTGATTTTTGTGCTTATTGTGATCTTTATTTAAAAAAAAAAAAAAGAGTTTACACAAATTTTCTTGATTTGTTTTTTCTCAGTTTACCGGAATCTTCTTGATTGTTTATGAGTATAGCTCGATCTTTTAATCAAGGTGATTTGCAGTACGATCCAGAGATAGAAAGAACTTTACACAGGTTAAGGAGGGAAGCTCAGAGAAACATTGAGGAGAACGATTTGGCTCTTGACCACTTATTTGTTGGCGATTCTGAATTAGAAGAGGAAGAAGTCATGGCCGGAAATCAGACTTTGAAAGAGCTTGCAACCCCAGATTTGAATCAACAACCTTTATGCATTACATTCCCTACTTTGGATGTTGCTACTACTTTTGAATTGAAATCTGGACTAATACATCTCTTACCCACTTTTCTTGGACTTGCAGGTGAGGATCCTCACAAGCATTTGAAGAAGCTTCATGTTGTGTACACAAGCATGAAACCCATGGGGGTGACTGAAGATCAGATCAAATTGAGAGCCTTCCCATTTTCTTTGAAGGATTCGGCTAAGGATTGGCTTTATTATTTACCTTCTGGGAGTATTACCACATGGAACGAGATGAAGAGATTATTTTTGGAGAAATATTTTCCAGCCTCAAGAGCGGCCAACATTAGAAAAGAGATCTGTGGTGTAAGGCAATATAACGGAGAATCTTTACACGAGTATTGGGAACGTTTCAAGAAACTCTGTGCAAGCTGTCCCCATCATCAAATTAGTGAGCAATTACTTATCCAATATTTTTATGAGGGCTTACTAACCAATGACATGAGTATGATTGATGCCGCTAGTAGAGGAGCTTTGGTGGATAAAACTCCTGAAGCCACGGGGAACTTAATTGCAAATATGACGGCTAATTCTCAACAATTCAATACTAGACTTGATTCTTATCCAAAACATATTAATGAGGTAAATGTTTCATCTCTTGAACAACAGATTGCGAGTCTAACTTCTCTTGTTCATCAATTGGCGGTAGGTAACATGCAAACAGCGAAGGTTTGTGGGATTTGTTCGGTGGCAGGACATCCAACCGACATGTGCCCAACTCTTCAAGAGGAGCCCAGTGAACAAGTGAATGCAGCGGGTAGTTTCCCTGAACTACCGCAAAGGAAGTATGATCCATATTCAAACACGTATAATCCGGGATGGAGGGATCACCCCAATCTCAACTATGGGAATCCACAAGTAAATCAACCCACAACTCAATTCCGTCCAAGTGGCCAGCAATATCAACAATATAGACCGCCATATCCCCCGCAACCACAACCAAACCCAACTCCTAATTCTGGTATGTCTTTAGAAGATATAGTTAAATCTCTTGCTGCTAACACTTTGCAATTTCAACAGGAGACGAAGGCTAGTATCCAAGGTTTGGAATATCATGTGGGTCAGATGGCGACTGCAATTAGCAAGCTAGAGGAGCAAAGTTCGGGAAAATTACCCTGTCAAACGGTAATAAATCCAAGAGAATACAAGTGCAATTGTTTTTGAGAAGTGGTAAAGAAGTTGAGGTTCCAGCAAAGGAAGTTGCTGCATCTTCACCGCAAGGAAACGACCAAGACATCGTCGCGAACAAAATCTTTTCCGGTGACGACGACGTACCTAAACGTAAGTTTCCACCTCTTTCTGATTATAAACCAGTGCCTCCTATTCCTCAGGCTTTAACAGAATCAAGAAAATATGAGAAGAATTCAGATCTATATGAGACTTTTCGCCGATGCGAGGTAAATATTCCACTCTTAGATGCTATTAAACAAGTACCTCGTTATGCTAAATTTTTGAAAGAATTTAGCACAATTAAGAGGAAGCAGAAACTTAAAGGATGTGAGAATGTGAGAGTTGGTGAAAATGTTTTTGCAATTCTTCAAAGAAAAATTCCTACAAAGTGTAGAGATCCATGTATGTTTACTATCCCATGTACAATTGGTAACACCAAATTTGGGAAGGCCATGTTAGATTTAGGAGCTTCTATCAATGCCATGTCATATTCTATATATTCTTCTATAAAACTTGGACCTTTGAATGAAACTGATGTTGTGATTCAGTTGGCTGACAGATCTAACGCCTATCCTAAAGGTGTAGTTGAGGATATTCTTGTGCAAGTTAATGATTTAGTTTTTCCTGTTGATTTTTATGTGCTTGATGTGGAGAATGATGATCAAACTACTCCTATTTTGTTGGGAAGACCTTTCTTGAAGACATCCAAGACTAAGATAGATGTCCATAGTGGCACACTTACCATGGAATTTGATGGTGAAACTGTTAAGGTTAATATTTATGATGCCATGAAATATCCTGCTGATGATTGTTCAGTGTATTCAATTGATGTGATTGATTATTTATCACATGAAGTCTTTGAACTTACCGACAAAGATGAATTGAAAGTGGCTATTAGTAAATCTCTTGAGGAAGAAAATGAGGAGCTATATTTGAGTACTAGTTTACAGGAAACTGTTGCAACACTGAATGATTTTTCAATACTTCAGCAATCAGGTAACGATTCTTATAGTCCATCACCTGTTTCTAATGAGAAATCATTACCTTCTGTATTGCAAGCACCCATTCCAGATCTGAAACCTCTTCCTAATCATCTTAAATATGCTTTTCTTGGAGATGAAGGAGTGTTACCAGTGATTATTTCCAATAACCTTAGTGCACCACAGGAAGAAAAACTTGTGCAGGTTCTTAAGAAGCATAAGACAGCTATTGGTTGGACAATTGCAGACATCAAGGGAATCAGCTCGAGTACATGTATGCATCGTATCTTGCTTGAAGAGGGAGCGAAACCTTCCCGCCAACCACAAAGAAGGCTAAACCCACCCATGATGGATGTAGTAAGGAAGGAGATCCTCAAACTTCTTGAAGTTGGAGTGATCTATCCTATTTCGGACAGCACTTGGGTTAGTCCAGTTCAAGTGGTTCCTAAAAAGACAGGAATAACCGTGGTGAAAAATCAAAAAGATGAGTTAGTTACCACCCGTGTTCAGAATGGGTGGAGGGTTTGTATAGATTATAGAAAATTAAATGCTATAACCCGCAAGGACCACTTCCCTTTATCTTTTATTGATCAGATGCTTGAAAGGTTAGCTGGTCACTCTTATTATTGTTTTCTTGACGGTTATTCAGGATATTTTCAGATTACAATTGCCCCTGATGATCAGCAAAAGACGACGTTCACGTGCCCATTCAGAACTTTTGCATATCGTCGCATGCCCTTTGGCCTTTGTAATGCCCCAGCCAACGGTCTATGATTAGTATATTTTCATATTATATTGAACATATCATAGAAGTTTTTATGGATGATTTCACAGTTTATGGAAACTCCTTTGATAATTGTTTACATAACCTTACACTTATTCTTCAAAGATGCATAGAAACTAGCCTTGTGTTAAATTCTGAGAAATGTCATTTCATGGTTGAACAAGGTATAGTTTTGGGTCATGTTGTTTCATCTAAAGGAATTGAAGTTGATAAAGCTAAAGTTGATGTTATTCAATCTTTACCTTATCCCACTAGTGTGTGGGAAGTTCGTTCTTTTCTTGGACATGCAGGTTTTTATCAAAGATTCATCAAGGACTTCTCCAAACTAGCATTACCGCTATGCACGTTGTTACAAAAGGACAAGCTTTTTGAGTTCAATGAGGCATGCAAAAAGGCATTTGATAAATTGAAAGAATTGTTGACTTCTACGCCAGTTATTCAGCCCTCTGACTGGAGCGTTCCTTTCGAAATAATGTGTGACGCAAGTGATTATGCAGCAGGCACGGTTTTGGGTCAAAAGATTGGAAAAGCTTCTCATGCAATTTACTATGCTTCCAAGACTTTGAATGATGCCCAGAGAAATTATTCTACAGCTGAAAAAGAACTTTTAGCCGTTGTGTTTGCTTTAGAAAAATTTCGTTCTTATTTACTTAGTACTAAAGTCATTGTCTACTCTGATCATGCAGCCTATCGTTATTTAATGACGAAGAAGGAGGCAAAGCCGAGATTAATATGATGGATACTTCTCTTGAGTGAATTTGATTTAGAGATAAAAGACTAAAGAGGAACAGAAAATCGGGTCGCAGATAATCTGAGTCGATTAGTTCATGTGGAGGATGAACTTTGTCTGCAAAAAACATTCCCTGATGAACAACTGTTCTCCGCAAATGTGACATTACCTTGGTATGTAAATATTGTGAATTATTTGGTTACTAATATGTTATCTTCTGATTTGTCTAAGGCTCAAAGAGATAAGATCAAAAGTGATGCCAAATACTATGTGTGGGATGACCCATATTTATGGAAGCATTGTGCAAATCAAGTAATAAGAAGGTGCGTTCCTGAAAATGAAATTATTTCTATACTCACTTTTTGCCATTCTTATGCTTGTGGAGGTCACTTTGGAGTTAAGAGAATGGCAAGAAAAGTGTTACAATGCGGTTTCTATTAGCCTTCTTTATTTCGAGATTCATACTCTCTTTGTAAGTCATGCGAGAATTGTCAAAAGCCAGGTAATATATCCCAAAGGAATGAGATGCTACAAACCCCCATATTATTTTGTGAAATTTTCGATGTTTGGGGCATCGATTTCATGGGTCCGTTCCCTATATCTTTCGGTTATGTTTATATTCTACTTGTTGTCGATTATATTTCGAAATGGATAGAAGCTAAAGCTACCAGGACTGATGATTCTAAAGTTGTTGCAGATTTTATCAAGTCTAACATATTATCAAGGTTTGGAATTACAAGAGCTTTCATAAGTGATCGAGGCACGCACTTTTGCAATCGAACTGTAGAGGCGTTGCTAAAGAAGTACCATGTGACCCATAAGGTGTCCACCGCCTATCATCCGCAAACCAGTGGGCAAGCGAAAGTGTCAAATCGAGAGATCAAGTCCATCATTCAAAAGACGGTGAATTCAAATAGAAAAGATTGGAGTTTGTGTTTGGATGACGCTTTGTGGGCATATAGGACGGCATATAAGACACCCATCGGCATGTCACCTTCCAGTTGAGTTAGAACATAAGGCTTATTGGGCTATCAAGAGCTTTAACATGAAGATGGATGAGAGTGGAGAACATAGAAAGTTACAACTACAAGAATTAGAGGAAATTCGCAATGATGCCTATGAGAGCGCTAGGATTTACAAGGAAAAGACAAAAGCTTTTCATGACAAGATGATCTCTAGAAAGGAGTTTAAAGTTGGTCAAAAAGTCCTCCTTTACCAGTCACGCCTACGTTTGTTTCCAGGTAAGTTGCATTCTCGTTGGATTGGACCTTTTATTGTTACTAATCTTTTTTTCTCATGGTGCAGTTGAAATTCAAAACTTAGCCACTTCCAAAATGTTTACGGTGAATGGCCATCGACTTAAACCTTTCTATGAAGGCGTTCAGACAGAAAAGGTTGAAAAATTGGACCTTGCGGAGCCAACTTATACGGATTGAAGAAGAAAGCATGAAGTCGAGCCAATGACAAAAAACAAAGGCGCTGCTTGGGAGGCAACCCAAGGGGAGTTCGTTCCTTTCTCTTTTTAGTTTCGCATTTTCATTTTAGTTATATTTACCTTTTCTTTGCATTCTACCTTACATTGAGGACAATGTTAGTTTCAAGTGTGGGGGAGGCGATCTAGATTGCATTTGCCATGAGCGAGAACTAGTTAAGCTTGACATATTCATAACATGATTGAATGAGTAATTTTGCGACTTATAATTAATTAGTTGAGTTATTTTTCTTGAAATGGTAGTGACTAAATGAGTAGACAAAAGCTGGTGAGATTTTGAGCCTCTAGACTGATACATTCATATCAGTCTCACTATTTTCTTTCATGAGAGATATTCTTTCATGAATTTGTTTCTCTAGAACTTGCTTTGATTCTATTTGAGGTCACATTGATACATGTATACATGAACATGATTAAGTTCATCTTTGTTATAAGCTACATAAGCCAAATAGCATACCTTCTGATTAAATCCTTTTGCTAAACACCTTTGAGCTTTATTGACTTCATTGTTAACCCACATTACAAGCTTTAAACCTGAAAAATAATGCAGATACCCAAGCCATAGGACTAGTGGAGCATTGATCATCATTATGATATGTATGGGTGTGCAAAGTTCAAGTGTGGGGGTGTTTGGATTTGTGGTATGGCTATATTTGAAAAAAAAAAGAAAAAAAGAAAAAAAAGGAAAATAAAGAAAAAAGAAAGTGAAGGAGGAAACTATTTTTCATGTTACAAAATGTGTTTATGAATCCTCCTAATACTCTAAGAAAGGGGTATGTTTATGTATGATCTCTACAAAGGTGAAAGTTTTTGCAAAATATTGTTCACTATTTCAGTTAAAAATTATTCCTATGCGCAATCTCTTTGCCAATGTGGTAATGTTATATGGGTTGAGTATGTTAAAGCTAAGTTGAGGAAGTTGTTGAATGGAGAGATTGGTTGTACATGTATTATTGATGCATTTTTGCTCCATTAGTTCCATTGGTTTTTGAGCTACATTCCCAAATATTTCTCACCTTAATCCTGGACCCCATTACAACCTTTTGAAGTCCTTATGATTTATGTTATGCATGTGTTTCTAGTGGTGGAGAATGAGAAGATATGCAAGCTTATGGTAGATCATTTTCATTGGAATGAATTTGAGTGAAATACATACCCTTCAAGCACATGAGAGTTGAGTGTTAATTTCCGTGAGTGTCTACTTATTTAGTATACTCCATATTCAAGTGAAAATGCTTACTAATTGATTTTCAAGTTGTCTAAAAATTTTGTTCATGACGTGTTATGAGTTGTGAAGAGCTTGATTGTTCTTTTTTGATGGCGTTGCAACCTTGATATCTTGAGTAGAGTGAATTTTAAGTTTTGCCCGAGGACGAGCAAAAGCTAAGTGTGGGGGAATTTGATGATAATGCATAATGTTATATTTTTATCCCTTAATACTTAGTCTCATGTTCTTATTTGGTACCTAAATACACTCATTATTCTTATATTTTGATTTAGGATGCAATTGAAGTCCTTAAGTCCAAAAAGAAGCTGAAAAGAGTATATGGATCAACTTTAAATATTAAACTGTACCTGCTGATGAAGAACCAGATGATGTGTCATATATGATTGGAAAGCTCTTGAAGTCTATTTTCTGGAGAATTTTACGGTTCGGAATTTAGAGCTTCCTAGAGAATGTTACAGTGCTTTTACTACAACCAGCGCAGGGCAGAACAACAGAAGCAATATGCAGAGAATAAGAGATCGATCCGCTTTTCAAAAGAGATCGATCCCTTATGCACCCAGAGATGAAAAAGACCCACGGTCGATCCCCGCATCGACCGTCAACCTCTGTCAAAAATATATGCTCGCAGGGTCGATGCAAGGATCGACCGT
Organism: Narthecium ossifragum; assembly: GCA_963920575.1. Classification (NCBI taxonomy): domain Eukaryota; kingdom Viridiplantae; phylum Streptophyta; class Magnoliopsida; order Dioscoreales; family Nartheciaceae; genus Narthecium; species Narthecium ossifragum. Next base: position 14,873,811 of record OY986965.1, read on the forward strand.
GAGGAGAAATCTGAATCCGGAATAAAGGGATCGATCCCCTTTTCAAAAGGGATCAATCCGAGTCGGGGCGCAGCCACAATCTGGGAAGAAAAGATCGATCTTCTTTCCATAAAGATCGATCTTTCTTAACCGACTTTGCAGAATTAACGGTTCAGATTTAATCCGAGGATGGGAAACTTATGGGCTATAAATATGGTTCTTTTTAGGGATTAAGGGGGGCGAATTATAGAGGATTTTGGTTGCTCCTTTTTATTTCTTTGATATTTCTAGGGTTCTTCTTTCTTCTTTAAAGGATTGGATTGTTCTTGATGGCCTTGCATGGCTAAACCTTAATTCTTGGTCGAGGAGACTGAAACCTCGGAATCAATGAAACTGTGAGATCTAATCTATTTTTATTGTTCAGTTTATACTTGAGTATTGAATGTTCTTCTGAGATTAAATATTCATGGTTGTCTTGTTTAATTGCTAGGAGGCCTACTAGTATATTATTCATTACGATCTACTGCTAGGTTGGATATCAAATCCGTAATTGTTTGATCCCTCTAATCTGTGAAGCAACTAGGATTTATTGATTTACTGCGTTTCAGAGATTAATAGATCTTAGGAAGAATATTCGACTAGATTAAATGCAACCGCTTCTGCTTGTATTGTTTAGCTTCATCGATCTCCCTATTCTTAAGGCTGCTACTAGATTAAATCTACAGCACTTGTCTTAGGTTGTCTAGTAGTTAGGGTTGATTAGATCGCTTGTTTCTAATTAACTATGATCGAGAAGAAATTCGAATTTCATTCGAACGGTGAATATTCATGGTATGAATTGATTGATACTTGCATCAATGATCAGTTGTTGGATTCCGATGGTGGATGTTGACTCAGACCAATGTTTGTTCTCTTGATTTAATTCAATTCTTCACTCTAGATTGTTTTTTATTTGTTTCCATTATATTCAAAACCCCCCATCTTTGTTCACTAAGCACAAAACTAGGCTAAACACACTTCGTAGGATCGACTCGTACTCGCACTACTACATTTATCTTAAAGAGTATTGGTTTTATTTTTGAGTGCCTGCGACAGAACATCAAATTTTGGCGCCGTTGCCGGGGAGTGATTCTATTTGATTTTTGTGCTTATTGTGATCTTTATTTAAATAAAAAAAAAGAGAGTTTACACAAATTTTCTTGATTTGTTTTTTATTGGTTTACCGGAATCTTCTTGATTGTTTATGAGTATAGCTCGATCTTCCTCATTCCTCCTCTCCTGCCACTGGGGTTCAGTTCTATGGGAGGTCACGGATTTCTGATGAGATTTCTTCCCTTCTCTGTGCTTCCTTTTCGTTCCCTGTTCTTGATATGCTGAGGCTGGAGATCCTTCTCCAACCTCTTCCCGATTTCTCTGAGGGCCCTATGGTTGAGCTCCTAAGCTTTGTTGGGTTGTTGCTGCAATTCCTGGATCCCATTTGGGATCAACTGCTGACCCTTGGATTCCACTTCAAGGCCTCTGTTCCTGGATGGATGTTGGGCAGTTGGTTAGTGTTGGCCTCCCTTCCCCTGAAGCTGAGTTGTAGGATCAAAGCTTGGGATTCCATTTAATTGCTGTCACATTCAACCTTGTATACCTTGTATAACTGTTAGCATAGGTGCAGTACTTTCATTTAGTTTATGTTGAGCCTTACTGTTGTCCCTGTACTCAATGCCATTGCCATCCTTTGGTGCCGTCCATTCTGCCTCTATTTAATTCTTGCAATTGCATGGTTGGTTACTTCAAGTATGTACTATTATATCGTGAAAGCCTAGGGCCGGCGGTGTGCTCATTTCTATTTTATTTGTGGGAATGTCTAGATCTGATTGGGCCGAAAGTGTGCCTTTGTATGTGTTGAATGAGATTGGATATGATTGGCATATGTAAATGATGTGCTTGGCTTTTGTCTATTCCTAAATGCTAAACCTACCCTGTAGCAATGCTATACCTTGTTGGACAAGTGATTGATGAATTGTCATGTAAAGACACCTAGGCCTAGTTGTTTGGTTAGGCTCATGCACGTTGTATGCATTAGAAGCATTAAGGTTAGGTGCGGGCGATGGGGCTCGTTCGCCGATCCGAGGGCTCGAGTAGCTCGGATCTAGCTCAAGGACCAAGGTATGGGTAGGAGGACTAGGGCGATATTGTGTGGTTATGATCTTGTGATGATCGAGATTGCAACCTAGATATATACTTGAATTATGATATTGAGGTGTAGAGGTCGTGTCTACTTTCGTTCAAATGCTAGATATGGATGTCGATATCCCTGACTTTTGTCCCCACGAGGGAAGGTGGTTTTGATACTGGGCAGGGTGGAACCTGGACAGGAGCCCGCAGTCGTATTGTTTTCCCCTCGTTGTTGGGTGAGGGTGGGACCTAGACAGGAGCCCTCGGGGAATCGACGAGGCTAAGGTTAGCCTCTTGGCATACTTAGCCTTGACGAAGGTAGATACAGTTGCAGTTTTACCCTTTCCTTGAGAGTGTCGTAAAGTAGAACCCTACTGGGCTTTATGCTCACCCTACCCGGGCTGCGTTTTGCAGGTGCAGGCGCCGCTCCTTCCACTTCAGTAGTCCCAGGCAGATCAGTTCTTGGAGGCGCTTCTACTTCGGGTGGACTTTGAGGTTGCTGGCAAATTGAGGGCTTCTATTCAGTATTTTATGTTTATTTGATGTAGTTAAATCTTAGAGACTATTGTTTCGCATTTGAGGACAATTGTATAACTTTAAATTTGATATTAATGTAGAATGATGTTTATTTAAATGTTTAAATTGGGTTGTAATAATGATGGGAGTTGTGAATCTACATTTCTGCCCACATGATCAAGTATTTAAATTTATCGTGGAATATAGTATTTGTACAGGTTCCTTGTGTAAGAATTATAGAGGAGACTGTCAAAACTTTTGCGCCCATTGATGATTTAACAGGTTTATGTTGCTCACTCTCCGATCTGGATGGGTTTTCTGGGTCGGGGTGTGACAATAATCCTTACCTATCATCGGGAAAGTCACCCGAGAAATCCTGGTCGAAAAGAAACCGAAAACATCAAATTCGGATCAATTATACAAATCAGCATATAAAGGATCGATCATCTTACCCAAGATGATCGATCATTTACAAGGGTGATCCCTCTCAAGGAGAGGTGATCGATCTCCCCTCCCAAGGAAGATCGATCCTCCTAAGAGTGTTCCCTGTCTAGGAAGGAGGGATCGATCTTCTTGACAAGAAGATCTATCTTCTTTAAGATGGTGCTCTGTCTGGGGAAGAAGGATCGATCTTCTCATAAAAAAAGATCGATCTTCCTCAAACACACCCCCTGTCAAGAAGAGGATCGATCTTCTTCTTCAGACGGAGCAGAACACTAACAAACAAACGATCGATCTTCTCCCAAAGAAGATCGATCCTTCATATGTCGGCAGGGAAGATGAATAGTGCCAGAGATCGAATTTCGTGAATTCGATCTATCAAAACGTATCGAAATCAAACCAAATTTGGTAGACATGTGCAGTTGGATGTGGGGAATCTAATGACACTAAGAAATCCAACTTTGGATGATCAAATCCTTCGAATTAAATCAAATTGTCCGAAAGCTGACAAAACCGATGAAAAACTGAATTTGTTGGATTTGATCTATCAAATGGCGATGGAATCCATTCAAACTTTGCAGGAAGGTCTATTTGATGGTGGGGAATTCATTCATGCAATAAAAACCAAACTTAGATCGTGAAATATCATATCTGAGTGCTACCCCGTCGAAAAACCGACAAAAATACGGAATTCATTCGAAAGAATACGGAACTGAAACCATAGCTAGATTCTAAACATGCTAAGGAATGAGAATACCGAAAATCAAAACATTCCAATGCACACAACAGCCACAAATCACAAAAAGGCGATCCTAGGGTTACCAACTCATAGGAATTGGGTAGAAACACCTACATGTATAGACATGCAGGCAATCTATAAGATCTTCAACTCCGATCGCCACAGATCCGCACCGAAAAGCCGCAGCCGGAGCTCCACGCAGGCAGCCAACGAAGGAGAGAGGAAGAGAGAAAGAGAAAGAAAGAGAAGAGAGAGAAAAGACAGAGCTTAAATAGAAAGCTGGAATCGATCGCAGCCGTCCGATTCGATCTCTCCCGATCGAGCCCCCGATCTTCCCGATCGGAAGCGCCCTTAAGGTTCAAATCAAACACATACATCAATCAAAGGCAGTGTATGCAACGCGGGTGTGAAACTGACCACCATGAAGCATATTTACCAAAATGCCACTAGGGTCAAAAACAGCGATGCGATCAACCGATCGCATCCCAAGGCCAACCGAGCCAAACCACAAACCAGACCCTCGACCTAACGCGGTCGGACCGGGTTGGAGGTACGGGTCCTCACACCTAGGTTCCAACTCATCTTTATGAGAACTCCACGTTACGTACACCGTCTACCCCAAGGCACGCACCCTGATGACCTCTGGTACTGTAAACAGTCGTCCCTCCCAACCAAGCGCCACAGAGCTAAAACAATAGGGGTAGAACCCGGTGCACTAAGTAATCCCCCCCCCCCCCCCTCAACAACGAACTGAGACTGAGGCTAAAAAACCCAGAACGGCCTCTAAACCTCGATCAAGCATTATTTGTAGCCGACTTGACAGTCACCTCAATTCAACAAATTATTATAACAGATTCAATCCTACACCTTGCTACCCAACCTCGGTCCTTAAGCTAGATCCGAGCTACCTGAGCCCCCGGATTGGCGATTGACCCATCACCCACGCCTAGCCTAGGAATGCATCTAGTGCTAACAATTTATATATGATGATACACATAGACAACAATTCAGACATGCAACAATATGCCAAGTATTATACAGAACTAGGCGCAGCACATAGCTCGCCAAGGGTAAGCATAGCATTGGTCTAGAATAAGCGGATAAAATAAGCACTCATGCCTACAACGGAATACAACCCCAGCTAAACTAACAAACAACTATGATAGCAATATAATAATATTATATTCAAAGCTTACGGTAAATGTAAGGTCCGTTTGTTCTACACATCCCAGGGGAGTCCCCTTGTTCAACCACAAGCCGCTCACGGGCTTAAACGGATATTAAAACAGTCGATTTATCGAAAATCAAAGCAACTATACCACTAACGTCAAAAAGTCATATCTATCAAACTAGCTGTCTGATTGACGTAAAACTTGATATACCTACTCAACAGCATACCCCGAATCACATACCCAAAAATCGGATCAATCGGATAAAGGCAAATCGATGAAAACCTATAATTTCGGTTAAATCTCAGATCTGATAAACCCAATAAACATCTATTTGAAAATAACTTGGATTGAAACCAAACTTTGCAGATCACACCTAAATATAACTAAGATCAACCCCTCCAAAAATCAGATCCATTTAGAAACGAAAAACCACATAATTACACTAACTAAGATTACTGCCCTGTTTCAACACAGACAGCCCATTTAATTCATCCGAAAATGTAAGTAAATCCAAAATTCATGAAACTAGTTAGAACTGAAAGCTAATGAATGGACCTACAACTTTCATTCAGAACACCAACTCAGATCATGCACGTACGGCTCGGAAAGCACGTTAGAACACCACTATTCTAATTAGATCATGCACGTATGCTACCTGATGTTTTTTTTCGGATTTTTTGGTTTAATTAGAAAGGTCGTGTTCTAACGTGATTTCCGAGCCGTACGAAGAACACCTAACGTGATTGAAGAACAAACAATTAAAACAATGGGAAAACTTGCTTAAATCCATATAAAATATATCATTAGGTGTTCTAATGGCTCGGAAACCACGTTAGAACACCACTGTCATTAGCTACCATATCAAATTTCCGAGCCGTTAGAACACCTAATTTCCACTTGATGTGTTGCGAAGCGTGTCGTTAAAGTGCAGCAAACCTCAATCAAAATATAATCCTTATTCTCTCACTATCCTACAGGGTAGATTAGTAGTGAAGTCCAGAGTCGATCCATAGGGAAAACGTTGGAATGTTAAATCAATTCTCGAAACCAATTCCTAAGCGGAGTAATTAAAAGGTTGGTTGAATTATCTAAGAAAGCAAGTAAAGTGATCGGGATTTGAACTAAATTATGACTCAATCCACCCTAGCTTCACTTTCAATCTTCTCTAGTTATCTTCTTGTTCCATTCTTTCAACATTATGGATCATATGGCTACAAGCTCACATGAATCCCTAAAATAAGATTTATGTTCCTAACGGCATAGCCTATTTTTCTTGGCATAGGTTGTCTTCGATCCTACGATTACTTTAAGTTATACTACTCCTAATAACCTTGGCACAACCTATCCTAGCATAGCATAGCCTATCTCAAAAGCAAACCATAAATCACATGAAAACCATCTCATAAATCTATATAAACAATCACAGAAAGCTTATACGACTGAAAATACTTTAAAGGAACTATGTTCCCTCAAATCTCTAATCATTAAACTCATATTTATGAGATCATGTTGAGAAGCAGTTTACAAGAATCAAACCAAAGAAAATCAAAGCTACACTAATGTTTCATGATATCCCTAAGTTTAAGAATTAGTTACTCATCTTCGGGGAAAAATCCATAGGTGTTGGGAAGGAAGCCATCGATCCCCGCGAAAAGATCTCCATCTTCAAAACCCTAGCCTTCTACGCCAAAAGTGGTCCAAAAGATGATAATTTTCGGCTGAAATAACCCCTTTATGTATTAGAAACCCTTCATCCCGGAATTAGGAGTTATAATTGGACTTAAACTCCAATTTTCCTGAATTCCGGGTTGATGACATCATCCACGCGACTGATCGGGCTCCAAACCGATCCATCGCTCCAGTCGGTTTGACTAGGTCTTCACTGCCATGTCATTAATTAATTTCAGCCTTTCTCAAATTTCAGTTTTCATAGATCCAAATTTGCTTCAAAAGTGACGCCAATATATAGAGAATGTCACAACGCGTTCAACATAAAAGTTGTAGAAATTGAAGTCCTCTTTCATATCCCAGAATTTCAAAATATTTAGAGTTCAGTAGAATTTCTGGTGATTTATTTCCAAACAGTCGACGAAGCAGTCTTTTTGCAGAATTTAGTGATTTTTGGCCGAATTTCTTGTATTTCTTCTCAAATCCTACTTAAACTTGAAATCAAACAATAAGATATCAAATACACCTGCTCTAGGCCTAACATAGGTAATTTAAGGGGTTTAATTATATATAATATGTGACTTATCACCACTGTCATCAGCTAGCATATGGAAAATTAGGTGTTCTAACGGCTCGGAAAAACATATCAAACTTGTTAGAACACCATATCAAATCCATAATTAGGTGTTATAACGGCTATGAAAAACATATGGAAAAACTTGCTTAAATTCATATTAAATTTAAACCAAATCCGACCAACCTCTAATCATATGATAATCAAGCTACTAAGCATCAGCTAGCATAGTTTAATTGAAGAACAAACAATTAAAACTATGAAGAACACCTAGGGGTGTCCATCCGGGCCGACCCGGCCCGGCCCGGGTAAACCGGGCCCGGGCGGGTTGGAGGCAATGCCCGGTACGGTCCGGTAAGTAGCCAGACCGGGTCGGGCCAGTACCCGGGCCAATAAGGCCTCCACCCGATCCGGCCCGGTTATGGCCCGCCCGCCTTGAAAACTCTTCTGATCCAGATTTGGGGTATCACGCAGGGCTTTGATTTTTTCTTTTCAAATATCAAACATACAAGTTTGACATGTAATACAGCTAATAAAGGGTTATATGTATTTATTGAATAATGTTAAGCCATGCAAGCCACAAATGCCATCTTCCATATAACACTCTGTTGCTGGCTCTTCTTTCCTAACCCGGAATAACTGCATCGCTTCCCACAGTCGAAACGGCACAGGTCTCTTTCCTGCATCCATGCAAAGCAGAGGCATGACATAAAGTAGTATGCTCAATCAGTGTAATATCATGAAATCATAGAGCTAAAGTCATGAGACATGAACCATGGTGTTATTTGTGCATATCACCTACAAACATGGATCATTTAAATCTTCACAAAGTTTTAACACGCAATTAATATCTGAGGACACGAATCCAAGCCTGTTAAGCATGCAGATACATTGTTTTAAATTTGCACCAAAAGAAACTTCAACTTTGGATGGGCTTAATAGACATGAAACTCCACTAATCTGCAAACCTCAAAAATACATAATCTTGTGCTTAGAGAGATCTTGTGGTATAAGAAAAATAGATAATTGGAAGTTACACCATTTTTGTGTAACTTGTTGATGGGTACACCCATGTCATTAGATTTAAGGGTTAAGCACCAATTTTCATCAGTTATGGTAGTTATGGGTGGTTATATTTAATTTTAGGACCTTTCTAACCCTTGCTATTAATGTGGTCATGAAATCAGCCAAGTATTAATGCATTTTATATGGTAAAATGTGATAGTTTCAATACTTTTAATTAATTTTTCCTTTGAATCTGTGCCAAGTTTTAATGTGATAGTTCAAATATTTTCAAATACTTTTAATTAATATTTCATTTGATGAAGTGGATGTTGACTTTATGACCTGTACATGGCAACATTTCTCTTTTCTCTCTTATCTCTTTTCTTTTCTCTTTGCGAAATTCTCTTTTCTCTTTACGAAATTCTCTTTTCTCTTTGTGAAATTCTCTTTTTGACCACAATTCTCTTTTTCTCATGTTTGATCTAGAATTCTCTTTTCTCTTTGTGTGTTAATGCACATGAATGCCTCCACTGTTCTCTTTTCTCTTTGTGCTTGATAATTCTCTTTGTAGAATTCTCTTTATAGAATTCTCTTTGCGGAATTCCCTTTGCAGAATTCTCTTGGTAGAATTCTCTTTGCGGCTGGGGAAGCAGAGGGGCGGAGGATGGATTTGGAGCAGGGGGCGGATCGGGGCCGGGGACACGGGGAACGTCGGATTGGGGCTGGGGACGTGATAGTTTATTGCAGAAATTATCAAGTCATAATTTCTTTTTCAAAATTAAAAAAAAAAGAAAAAAAACACAAAGTAATGC